>CAXKVX010001237.1:0-35291 GCA_964058865.1 Eleocharis quinqueflora | reverse complement strand
AGTACAATTTGAAGACCGACACGGAAGGTAAAGTTTCTTCTATTTCTTTTGATAATGCTAGCAATAATAATAAAGCGGTAGAGTATTTAGTCCGTGCTCTAAACCCGATCATGAATGGAGCATTATTTCACCAAAAATGTGCTTGTCATATTCTCAACCTCACGGTAAAGGCCGGACTTAAAACCGAGGGGGTAGAAAATTTGGTGAAGAAATTTAAAAATAGCCTCACCTTTATTTATTCTAATGGTGTTAGGAAACAAAATTGGCATGCTTTGTGTCAAAGGTTGGGATTGAGTAAGTTGAGCGTGCCTTGGGATGTAGATACCCGTTGGAATTCAACCTAGAGGATGTTAGAACGGTGTCTTAAATACCGAGATGCCATTGATGAGTTTTTGGGTTCCTCGCCCGAAGGATTGACTATGATGCTATCCTCGGATGAGTGGACCCAATTAGGTGGACTAATGAGTTTTCTTCGAGTTTTTTTCATAGCGACCGTGAAGTTGTCTTGCTCGTACACACCAACCGCCCACGAGTTGCTTCACCACCTCTTCTACATCTCCAAGGTGTATGACGAAATGAAAGGTACATATTTATTTCAGTTTTTTCAATTTGAATTATATTTAATTTTACTTACTAGTTACTAATACTTACATTTACTTATATATATATATGTATATATATTTACTTTCAGTTAATAATACTTATAATTTCACATATAATATATATTTATTTCATTTTAGTTATTCATACTTATATATATATTTAATTTCTATTACTAATACTTATATATATTTTTTTTAATGTAGTTTTGGAGCTCACCGATCCGCACATCGCTCCAATTATAGCCGCTATGAGGGAAAAGTTCCTAAAATATTGGGAACAAGTTCCAAAAGTTACAATTATTGCAAATGTCCTTCATCCGAGCTACAAGTTGTATTATGCGGTAAAAATGTTATTTAAATTCAAGACACATTTAGATTTGCCGAGGGGAACCGAGGAGCCCGAGGTACGAGCTTTGATTGAGGACATGTTTTCTCACTACAACAATCGAAGGAATACCGCACAATCTATAGCCTCTTCATCTACGTACACTAGGTATATTTTTTAATTGCAAATTTTAATTACTTGTATTTAAACTACAACTTAAACTAATCTTTTACTAAATATATCTATTGTACTTACTAAATATATTTTTTTAATTTCTCAATAGGAGTAATAGCCGAAGTGCATTACTACTCGAATTAGATGACAATGACAACAATGCTCCCCCAATTAACACAAACGAATTACAAAGCTATTTAGCATTACCATTGATGCCGGACGAAACCGATGTTCTAGATTATTGGAGGAAGAATGCAAATCTTTTTCCGACTCTATCTTTGATGGCACGTGACATTTTCGCCATTCCTATGTCAACCGTGCCATCGGAAGCTTGTTTTAGTTCGGCAAATCGGATTCTCACGGATAAAAGGTATAATTTCTTTACTTCTTATTTATTTTCATAATTATTCATTTTTCACTTATTTCTTTTTCTTTTGAATAAAAGGAGCCGGTTGGGGGCAAAAGTTTTTGAGCGACTCGTATGTCTAAAGGATTGGATTGATGCGGATGATCATCTACAAGGCTTTGGCCTTCTATATCAAGAAGAGAATATGGACGGTGTTGATAATCAAGAGAGTACCGATACCACGGAAAATAATACGGACGATGAATTTGACCCCCATGGAGATGACGAGCTTTGGTATATGAGACGATTCAACGATCTACAAATATAAATTTGGTTTGAATATTTCATTATTCAATTTTTTCCTAATCATTAAATATTTTTTACTTCATCTAAATCTTTACTAACAAAAAAAAAGTTAGAACTCCGCCTATGTTATTTTTTTAACATGAAAAAATAATAACATAGCCTGTCTCAAGCCCGGAATAAAGGAGGAGAGTAACTTTTTTTTTGAAGTAATTTGCTTAAGAAGTTACATTATTGAAAAAATAGTTCATATTTTTTTTTCCGATTTTGCATCCTTTTTCATACAAAGTGTGCTAATAAAAAATATGTTTCTAATTAAAAAAATTCACATTTTTAAACTCATAATTTTTAAAAGAAATATACTCTTCACTTCTTCATTCACAAATCACAATTCACATCTTTTATTAGTTTACATGCTTTCAAATAGTTTCATATTTTATTCCTATTTTTATGCCTTTTTAAAATTTTATGATATCTTTAAATTTTCTTCATATTAAAAATTAAATTATTTTTTTCCAGATTTAATATTTATTTTTTCGAATTTTAATCTAATTTTTAATTCCTTTCTTGTGATTTTTTATGTTTCTCAAGAGTTTTTAATTAATTAATCCGATTTTCAAGTTTTTAAACCATTTTTTATATCTTTAAATTTTTTTCTTAATAAAATTAATATATATATATATATATTTTTTTCCATATTTAATACTTAATTTTCCCGATTTTCAATTAAATTTTTAACTCATTTTGGCATTTTTTTAATTTTTAAATGTTTTTTACCTCATTTTCTCAATTTCCCAGATTTAAAAAAAATTCTGTTTTTTTAAATAATTTTTTTATTTTTTAAACAAAAATTGGTTCAAAAACCCGCGTCCGAGGGTCCCGTCCGCCGACCCGCGGGACCCGTCCCGGGTCAAGGGCGGGCTTTCGGAAATTTTTCCGAACGCGCCCGTCGGAACCCGCCCGTGAAAACCCGTTGACCCCCGCCGTCCGTGAGTTGACCGGACCCGTGGGACCCGTAACTGTTCATCCCGGGTCGTCTAGCACAACACTAGCTATACCTATATCAAAGCAAATCTGGTGTGAAATTTTGGTCCGTACAATCTCCTGATAGTTTGTTCGTGTCACATCACAAATAAATCGTACTGTTGAGAAATATGCATAGAATTTCCTGTTTCATAATACATATGCACCACTTGTACTGCGTTACAGAAGATCCCATCTCCTCTCCGCAATCGACTTCGCACCTGCGTCTGGGACAGGTGGGGACAGGATGGTTTACAAGTGGGGACAGGTGGCAGCAGACTGCTTGCAGCAGAAAAAAAAACACTGTTCATTGAGATGTTGCACAATGATAGATAGTAATTAATTAATGGTATTCTCCATCAGCGACTGCAAACTAATTTATTAATTAAACTCGGATTTGTGGTACGTTGGCTAAAGCAAATCGCTCCTCATGTTAACCAATCTAGAGAGAAAATTTTTCATAGGTTACATAACCGGCCGGTTTATACGTAATGGTTTAGTATTTTTTTTAAATTACAAATGACTGAAGGAACTATTGTTAATAACGTCTCTAATTTTCATCAAATATTTTAATAACTTTTCCAATTTTTTTTTGTTTGGAGCCCACTTCGAAACAAAAATTACCCTTCACTAGAAGCGCAACAAATAATAGCATTAGATCTTTTTAATAATAATATTCTCTAGTAATAATATTAATAATAGTAATAATAATAATAATGATAATAAGTAATGTAAAATAATGAAAATATGAAAAGTTGTAATAAAAATCATTATGAAAATAAAAAAGTTGTTATAATAATAATAATGATGATGATGATGATAATAAAATTAATATAACAATAGCAATTTTTATCATATTGAAAATGATTTAAAGTATAATTTTTGTTTCATACATTACGAGAAATACAAATGGTCTAGTAGCGGAGCCGCAATGGCTTGGAGTTTTTGGTTTGCACTTACATGAGTTCAAATTCTGCTAGATCGTTTATTTTGTCTAGTTTATTAGTTTATTAGGTGTACAATTGTTAGTCGCACCTCTAAGATGGTAAAACAATTCTGAAACTTTCAGAGAAGTCTCAGTTTCAATCCGCCAGGGGCGTTACTATTAATCGCGCCCCTAATTTATCTTTATTTTATTTGCCTCTGCATTAATTGTCTTTCTAACTTTCTAACTTAAGGACTTGAGCCCACATTTCAGTATTAATATAGTTCTTAATTTTATTTGTATCGTTATTATTATTTTCTATTATTTTATTTTGATAAAAGGTTAAAAGTCTAAGTTGATAGCGGAAGCTTTTAATGATAACAAGTTCTACTTTAGAATCTTAATCATCTAGCCAAATCAAACAAGTAATAGTGCAATTTAACAATTCAAGTAAAGAGTAAAAATAGTAGAGCAAGAACACGCGATGTAACGTGGTTCGGCCTATAAAACTAATTAAGCCTACCTTACGAGACCCTCGGATCCAAAATACATTTCAGGACAGAATATACTAGATCACAAGTGTGTTACAAAAAGAAATCATATCCAAAAGGCCTCAAAACCCTTGCAAGGGGCAACACCACACTTGCAAGGTAACAGTCTTGGTTGACAACACACCCAAAGACAAAGGTGATCTACTTGACAACACAACATAGATCACCAAACAAACTAGAAACAAAAGTTATCACGAATCGACAATTAAACAATAGCTATCACAAACTCTCTCTCAAATTTGGATGCTTGAAGGAGAATGCATTAGTGCTCTTTCTGGTGCTCTTTGAGTGCTTGTAAACTTGGAGGATAGCTTTCTTAGTATGTTGGGACGTAGGTGCCAAGTTTATATAGGCATAACACTTCTTTAATCTTGAAATCTTGAATCATGGCTACTTGCGTTACAAAAAATCAACAATCCGTTACAACGGGTTAGCACCTTTCGAGAAATGCTCTTATCTGCGTCTTCATCTGACTTTTGGGTCCAACTCTTTAGTAACTAATTATGACGGGCGATGAACTCGTTATGACGGGTTGGAAACCTGTTGTGATGGGTTGACATGAGTAATTGTAACACAATCTTCTGCCAAACCTTCTCTAGCACTGTCTTGAGACTACTTCTCCTAGGAACTCATTGTAACGCCATTCTGATATGTTGTGGTAGGTTGAGAACCATTATTACGGGTTTGGCTTGTGTTACTGTAATGGGAGCCTCTGTGAGGCTCTATTTTGCTTGCCACTTATGCCATTGTGCTTCTCTTGACTTGTACATGCTATTGGAGGACTTTGCCATGATCAATTATTCATGTTTTAACCAGCAACTCACCAAAACTTAATTGTGCAAGGTTAGCACTTATTTATTTTGCAAATTATCAAACCAAAGAAGAGTTTAAGTTAACAAACTTCCCCTTTTGACAATTTGCAAAACTTTTGTGAATACATATCATATTCCTGCACTACACATCTCCCCCATTTTTGCAAAGTTTGGCAAAAGACTTGATAAGCATGATTCTTATCTACCATTTGCTAGGGTTTTAGGTACCAATTTGACCAAATCTTGTCTTGTTTTAGGTTAATTTGATTTAGTTTTATGTTAAAAACATGCACATTCGTGGTACTGCTCTATCTTTGTGTTTTCATGCAGGTACAAGAGGAATCAAGCCAAATGAACCTCGAACGAAGTCCTACACGATGGGCAGAGCAGAATAATGCATTTTGCACCTTTTTGCAGGCCGCAAGACAATCATTGCGAGCCGCAAGCCAAGCCCAAAGCAGTCAGACAAGAGACATACCTGAGAGTGCATTATTCACATGCTTTGCGGGCTGCAAGAGATCCAATGTGCGCTGCAAGCCATTCCCTAGAGAAGACCCAGTTCAGATCACCGACTGTTCACTTGCTTTGCAGGCCACCAGGGACTCTTTGGGGGCCGCAAATAGCAGCTCCGAAAGCAAAAAATAGAAGCCTATAAAGGGGAATTAGACAATTATTTTTGGGAGCTTCTTCTTAATTCGTACAGAGACAAATTAGAGAGGGGAGAAAGAGGGAAAAACATGTTCCAGGGCTAGGAGATCTTGGACACGTAAGCGAGAGATTTTACCGGTTTTATTTCTCTTTTCTTAATTTGTACTTGGATCCGAAACTTGCTTACTTTTTCATGGTTTGATTAAGAATATTTTTGTGTTAATTATTGCTTCTTCTTGCTTAATTATATCTTAGGGTTTATTTGTTTATTTGAGAAAGTGCAACTTGAAACTCTGATTCGAGTATAACCACTTAGACACCAATCAAGTGTGAGAGGAAAGATTAGTTGACTAAGGGTTTATGAATTGTTTAGGAAAGTTGCGAAATCGTAGTTGCTAAGTAATTTGAATTTGCAAGACCTAATTAACCACGATTCCACAACTTAGGCACAATTGAGAATTCGACAGATCGATACCCCGAATTACCTAGAGTATGATAATAAATTGAGAGATCAAACCTTAATACCGATATTTGATTGCTAGTACCATATTTGTCCAAAATTCATCTTAATTAACCGGATTAGTCTTAGGCAAGTGAATGGTAATCTCGTTAACCCTAGACCTACTTTCCCCGATTCAAACTAAGTTTATTTACTTTGTTACTTATTTTGAACCAATCACATATTGAAAACCAAACCAAACATCTTTAGACTCTCGAATTTGAATAACTAGGAATCAATTTAGAAGGTCGACTTGTCATTGTGGATCTCGACACCTTAAGCACCACAACAGACAGGTTGTATACTTACAACCTTAAAATCAATATATAGGTTTTAAAACATGAGTAATTGTCATACACCATACCAAATCGATCAAGTTTTTGGCGTTATTGTCGGGGACAACGGTATCTTCTAAGTTGTACTTAGTGTTTAAACTGACTATTTTTTTCTTTCTTATTTTATGTTTCTTCTTGTTGCTTGAAACTCACGCTTCACTCAAAAATTTGCAGATATTTGAAATATGGCAAAGGAATCCTTGACCCATCGATTTGGTTTGGTCGAGTGGTTATCAAGGGAAGGCTGCACACATCTTTTCTATGAGTGGAGAAGAAAGAGGCTGACAATAGGGCCCTTCATCCACTAGGCGCCGTGAACGTTAGACATGTCGGGCCCAGGGACTCTTGAAGAGCAGCGTGCTTCTCTCCGCCAAGAAAGAGGCTGACAAAATTTGGTAACTTCTCTTATATACAATTTACATGAGGCTTGTACAAATTTATATTTAATTATAACCAACTCCTTATTGCATTTGTAGAAAAA
This sequence comes from Eleocharis quinqueflora, assembly GCA_964058865.1. Lineage (NCBI taxonomy): Eukaryota > Viridiplantae > Streptophyta > Magnoliopsida > Poales > Cyperaceae > Eleocharis > Eleocharis quinqueflora. The sequence continues at coordinate 28,267 of CAXKVX010001237.1, read as the reverse complement.
AATACTAGGTAGAGAGCCAACAGCTAAGGAACTTTTTCTACATCTGCATGTTGGTCGAGCAGATGGGATATCACCCATTGTGGCCCAAGCAGCAGCACCAGTAGCCAGGGTTCTGGAGATGCAAGCAGTACATGATGAAAACAATGAGGGTAATGAACTCCAATTGTCAGAGGAAATCATAGTGGAGGTTCCAACCTATGAAACTAGTATAATGCAATTTGCCAACATTAAAACCAAAGAAGTATATGTAAGTTATCTTTCTTACATAGTTTTGTTATTGGAAGTTAATATATCAAATATCATATGTTATTACTTGTGAATATCAATCCAATTTCAATCACACATATATTGGAAATTTACATTTATGTAACTCAATAGGAAAAGGCAAAAGGGATGCAACTTGATATTGACTATGCAGGGAGAGAAGATATTGAACTCTTTCGTCTAGCTGCTATCAAGAAAAGCCACGGAAGAGATTGGGGCTTTGGGAGAAAATTTGAAGATAGTATGCCAACAACTTCAATGTCGCGAGCAACAACCACTTCTACTTCATCTGTGCTGACAACAGAAATGGTAGAACAACGCAACCTAGAGTTCAATAAAATCCTAAAAGAACGGGATGCTCGTTTTAGTGAGGATACCGACAAGAGGGATAAAATAATAGAAGGTTGTTAGACTCGTTTCACTGAAATGGCAAACAACCATGCAACAGAACAGGCAGAATTGCACTTTGTTATTAATCATCTTTATGCAATGAACGATGTGCAAATGCCAACTTATCAGGTAACAAAAGACTTATTCTAATGCAATTATTGATGGATAATCCTTTGTTGATAGCATTTCTATTATTGCTTAACTTTATCATTGATACTATTTTATGTTATTAATTGCACTCATAGGGTCATGGTTTTATTTCCCAACCGTTTCACAGTGTTATTTTCCAACTGTTTCAAACTGCTCTAGGGATGTGTCTACCTTTATCTCATGTAAGTTCTCTTCAACTATCATCAGACCTCTATATGCTGATACAAAAACTTTTTATTCATTGTATATTTCACTTGTAGGGTCATGGTTCCGTTTCTCCGACTACTCAAGGAGCCGTAGGAATTAATATGCCTTTATTCCAGGTAAGTATGCAAATAACTTAGTTCTAGTTTGTGTTTTTGGAATCCTTGCTGGAATTATAACAGAGATATAAAACAGTGTATTCAGAAAGACTAATTGTTCATAACTTCAAATCAAAATTTAGGGATAATACAAATAGTGTTTATGTGTGTTGCTGACAATTTAATTTTTGTACTTAGGATAATGTTGCCCTTAATTATAGTGCACTATTGGAAATGCAAGTGTCTGCCTTCCAGATGCAATTACCTAACTCCTAGGTAAGAACAAAAAAAATAGAATTCATAGTTGATGTGTGTGTTGGGACAGGGGGGGTTTATTGAATTTGAAAGTTGGGTTTATGCAAGGTAAACCTTCATTGGTTTTTCTTGAGATCAAGAAAACAAATTAGATTTTATTGTACTAAATTTTCAAATAGAGAGATGAAAATGTCCTAAATTATGCTACTCGTGCAATATTAAATTATATTGATGCTTTGACAAGAAAACTCTAATTCTCTTTTTATGGTGTTATATACTAGGGAGTAGGGATACAAGTATTTACATCGCAAGTCTCAAATGGCAAGGCAGCCATGAGTCAATGGTGCACTGAATCAAATCGGGACAATCCACTATAGTTTTTTATTTTTTGGGAAAATAAAATGCTCTACATTTTGTTAATTACCAGTAGCATGGGATACATGAGATACAGTGGCATGGAATACAACATTTTGTTAATTAGCAGTAACATGGGATACAAGTTATTCGGGTTCATATTTTGTGCAGTTCATACCTGTAAATTTTGGTAATACATGCAATTGGTAAATTTTGGTAATACTTGCAGTTGGTACTTTTGTATGATATATAATTTAAAGTCATTATCAATGTATATTTGTTTATTAAATGTGATAAGTTTACATTTCAAAAATGTGCTATTGTGACAAATTATAGATTTTAATGTAAAAAATGGATTTCTATAATAATATTTACTGATGGAAGTAATGTACACTACCGATAGAAATGATGTTCCACAAAAAATGGATTTCAAAAATAATACTAATGGAAGTAATGTACACTAGCGACAGAAATAATGTTATTTCGTAAAAATGGATTTAAAAATAATATACTTTATGATGGAAGTAATGTACCCTACCGACAGAATAATAATAAATCTACACAATTATATAATTATTATATTTGTTATTTCCGTGGATTGCTTTAAATTATTTCTGTAGAAGTATAAACCAGGGAAATAATACGACTTTTTGCCTGGATAACTCAGTGAGGCCACTCTGAAGAAAATGATTATGTATGACTTGTTCCGTGCACAATCCAGGAAATATTAAATGCTACCCACGAAACTAAGAAGAGGAAAGACGCTAACTCATTTCCGTTGAATCACTTCCGTGGTTAACTCCACGGAAATATAGTTTTTCCCTTGGTATTCTATGGAAAATGTATCTTTTGTGTCGAGAGTAGTTCCCTGAAAGCTTTTCCCTGATTAATTCATGAAAATGATGCCTTTTCCCTCCTTATGACCAGGGAAATGACATTTTTTCTTCCAGAGTAACAACGATAATTCTAGTAGTGGGCATACTAAAGGTGCAATATAAATCACATCAAAAGAAAATGAAAAGGCAATAATGGTTCACATGAAAAATATGTCAGATTAGAGGGTTCTGTTTTTTTCTTTCTTTTTTTATAGAAGGGGTCTCAAAACCTCGAATATCTATTATTAAATATTTCTTAGCTAAATTCTTACTAAGTTGAACTCATGACCTCATCATTTCAGTTAGCTATCATTTTGAGCTACTAAATTATTTGCTAGAGAATTTCATATTTAATTTTATGGAAGTTGATACATAGGATATGCGATTTGATGAGCATTTTTGATACACACTGGTTGAATTCGATATCATCTTATCGGTTATATTGATATATCTATTTTTATGCATCTAATTGACCTTCTATTTTCACAAATGATTTTCTAATTTTGGTAATTATTGCAATTATATACATAAATAACATTAAAGTTAGATGCATGCTAGGAGAATTATTATGGATAATATTTTAGTTGTGAGGCATGTATTTAGATGCATTATAACAAAAATAAAACACCTATATATCAGTTAGAGTGCATAATATTTTTTCTCGATTTTGATGCATATTATTCATGCATGTTATTTATTGTCGTATCATTATTTAAGTTATTATGTATGCACGTATAATTTAGTATTATTCTAAATTTATTTGGTTTTTATACATGTTAATGGATTTGTTATGTATATTATTTCAATTATCATGTATGTTGCTATTATTATAAAGTGTTGTTAGGGATTTGAGTATCAGGGAGCAATCACACAACAAGAAAGAAGAAAATTAAGAAAAAAACAGATTACATATATTTAAGTGGGAAATCCTCTAGAGGTAGAAAACTCACGGCCGCCGTCAAAACAAATTTCACTACGTACTCAAGTTCGGTTACATACGAATTACATTCAGAGAATTATATATATATAGAAAAACCTACTCACATAAAAAAACTCTAATATGAGATATAAACTGAATTACATCTCTCTGGATAAATTGAATAATCTGAGCTATTGGCTAAAGAATTTTCATGTAATCTGACTATTCAAAAATAATTTTCTCTAGACCGCCCCTGCACCCCTGACCCCACATACTCCTAGAATTAGAATCACATACATAACAGTGAAGTGTATCAAATAGTTATATAAAAATACATATGGCCGGAAGATTTTTCTAATATTGTTTCTGTCCGCGTTTTGTTATCTGATATCACAGGTGGTTGGTTGTTATTTGTTAAGCTTTCGAAAAGAAAAAGGAGAGTGGAGGGTTCAAAGGTTTAAAGAGGCGAGGTGAAAATGTGAAATATCTGATCTGAATCGAAGCTACCTAATGGTCTACCATGGGCCTTAAATTCTAATAATTCGATTCTTTAATTATATTGTTATTTGTTACTCATGGGCTGGGTCCAACCAGACAAAAGAAATGCCTCCATTTTTGCAATAAAAAGGATACTAAGCTTCGGCCTAGCACGAAAAGTTTCGAGCCCAATGAACCCAGTATACAAGTTATTGTTGCAACGAAAATTTTATCTAATTCATTGCAAATTTGCAATGTTAAAGTTTGGGCCTAGTCTCTAATGTAAAGAGATGTTACGATCTTTTGACTTAAAAAGTGTGGTAAGTTCATTAATTTCATTGAAATTTGAATAGAAGTCAACAGAGAAGTTCAAATTTTCCAAAATGAAAAATCTTAGCTACATCCCTTTTCACATATTACAATCTACCGTAGTTCTAAATTCATATCAAACTTAGACTTAACCGGTTAACCCTATCACAAAGTCTAAACCAACCATAATTTTTTTTTGTAAAAAGTGGGGAAATTAGCTATGAAAGAATCGGATCTCTAAAAAAAAAACTAGCATTATTATAACAAAACAAGCACACAAAACAAACAATTGAACTTCTCATTTGACCATCTCTTCTCTCCACTTTTCAACTCCTGACCTGTCAGAGCCATTGGTTTAGCCGGGTGCTCCTGAAAAGCATCAAAGAGACTTCAATGCCATTACAGACCCAAGGGAGAAACATAGGGGTAATCCCGGGCTAAACACAAATAGCACCAAATTCAGGTCCTTTCTGTTCGACACAGGCCTCATAGACCTCGGGTTTAAGGGGCCTGCCTACACTTGGACCAACAGACCCAATGCATCTAGTGCGATATACGTTCGACTGGATAGGGTGCTGTCAAGCCCAAATTGGTACAACATTTACCCGGATGCTTACGTAAACCATTTACATAGGGTACATAGTGATCATTGCCCGATCCTATTGAGAACAAATAGCCCTATGAGAAGAAAATCGATGTTTCGGATAGAACATTGGTGGTTTCAACAAGAAGACTTCCAGAGAGCTTGGTGTGAGGACTGGCAGCATGACAAGGCCATACGATGGAAGGATAAATACACTAGGTTAAAGGAAAACATTAAAACATGGGAAAGGAAACTCGACACACCTCAACGGGCCTTGCAAAACATAACTCAGGAACTCCCATCCTTCCAAAACCTTCACCCTTCGCTACAATCGCCGACAGTGGAACGTGAACTGTTACAAAGACATGACCAAGTTGAACAACAAATTAACGAATATTGGAAGCAAAGGTCACGTATACAATGGGGAGAACAAGGAGATAGAAATACTGCCTTCTTTCACGCAATTGCTACACAACGGAGAAGAGCTAACATGATCATAAGTGTGCAAGGTGAAAATGGTAGTATGGTTACGGCACAGGCAGAGATCAGGGGTGTGTTTGTGAGATACTTCAAGCAACTATATGAGTCACAGGCAACGCAACACAGTAACCAAGCCACTATACAATTTTTCGCGCAGTTCCAATTGGATGAGGATCAAAGAATTTCGGATTGGGCCAGCATGGGGATGCAGCAAAGTCCGACATCGGAGGAGATACACAACTGTCTAATGCAACTCGGCCCGGATAAATCGCCAAGCCCAGATGGCCTCACGGCGCGTTTCCTGCAGCGATATTGGCCAATCATGGGTGCTGACATTTGTGAAATCATCAAGAAGGCCTTTAGCGAAGGTAGGGCACCTGAGGACTGGGCCCATTGCAATATCGTCCTGATTCCGAAACAACCAGACCCCAAAACAGCGAAAGATTATCGACCAATTAGTATAGGTAACACTCTATACAGATTACTCGCCAAGTTGATAACAAACAGGCTACAACCCCATATACAGAAGGTGATCTCAGAAACTCAGACAGCCTTTATCCGAGGAAGAAGCATCTTAGATAATACCATACTAATGCGTGAGATAATTCATTCCTTCACCTCAACCCAATTCAGAGACAAAGCCTTCGCACTTAAAGCAGATATCAATAAAGCATTCGATTCGATTGAATGGTTTTTTTTATTGAACAATCACTTCTGAAGATAGGAGTCCGACAGCCCCTTACCCGACTAATCATGTCATGCCTAAACCGAAGTAGAGTTACAGTCCTGGTTAATGGGTCTGGAAGCGGCTTCTTAAGACCAACGAGGGGATTACGGCAAGGATGCCCCCTTTCGCCGTACCTATTCATTATTGCCATGGAGTTCCTGTCCAAACGCTTCCAAATGGCACAGGAATCAGGAGGTATAAAGGGGATTTTGGTGGCAGATGGGGCACCCGTCCTTACACACTCGCTATATGCGGACGATTTGGTGGTGTTCGGGGAAGCCACGTGTAGAGAAGTGACTGAATTGAAAGTAATCATGGAGGAATTCGGTAGGCACTCGGGCTTAGTGGTGAACCCTGACAAATCACGGATCTGGTTCAGCTCCAAATGCACCGAACCATGTCAAATAGAGGTGTTATGCAACATGAGGGCCAGGAGAGCGGAACATACTGAAAAATACCTCGGGGCCTACATGCAGTTGAGCCAGAGAGGGGGGGATCAAACACACACTCTATTAATGGAAAAGATGGCCAGTAAATTAGCGGGATGAAAACTGAACTTATTGTCGCATGCTGGCCGCCTCACCCTGATCAAGGCAACCCTATCCTCATTACCAATTTACTACATGTCGATCTCACATCTACCCCCACAAGACCATAGACCAGGCCACAACAATGATGAGGAAATTTCTCTGGGGCAAGCTGAACAAAAACCGAACCTGACACCCGGGAGCTGGGCAAAGGTATGTAGACCTCTTGAGCAGGGAGGTCTGCAAGTAAGAGACCTTACGACAGTAAACAAGGCTCTCATCATGAAACTCGTGTGGCAGTTTGCAAGTAATCAGGATAGAACATGGATTAAAGTCATGAGAGCAAAATATTGTAACCAACATGGTCTATGGCAAGCTCTGCAGCAACCACGAACTAGTGCACTATGGAGGAAAATTTTGCAACTTAAACACTTGTTGATTGACGATGTTCATTGGAAAATTGGGGATGGGGCAGCAATACCTATACAACACCAACCTTGGTTTCTGGGATGGCAACAGCAACATATAACAACAACTAATCTCACATATACAAAGGTGCGGGAATTAGTGGATCAACAGGGGCAGTGCTGGAACAGAGACAAATTGAGGCAATTTTTCCACAATGATACAGTGAGATACATAATACAAACCATACAGCCACCAAGCCCAGATACTTTACTCCCTGACAGGTTGGTATGGCGACAATCACGTACCGGTAATTACTCAGTGAAAGAAGGCTATCAACAACTAGAGAAAGAACGGATACAGACGACAGAACAGAACTCGGCCCTATGGCAAATTATATGGCACACGCCGCACGTAATCCCGAAGGTAAGGATGTTTGTGTGGAGAGCATGCCAGGGAGCTCTACCAACACTTCAAGCACTGCATAAGAGGATACCAGCCATCAAACCGACTTGCCCGAGATGCCATTCGGAAGATGAATACACGATGCATTTACTCTTTTTTTGTCCTAGCTCAAGGGCAACTTGGTTTGCTTCAAATCTGGGTATCAGAATAGAAGAACTTCCACTAAATTTCAAGCAAACACTCTTGACACTGGGACAAATACTTTCAAAAGAGAGCAACAGACACATGTGTAACATTCTGTGGTGGATTTGGAAAGCCAGAAATAAGGAGGTGTTCGAAGGCAAAAAACCAAACCCGATGCAAATCATTAGGCAAGCTACAACAATGTGGAGCCCAGAGGAAGGAACACCGAGAACAGCAGTACAGCTAACCCTGAGGTATGAGGTGGGTATTAACGATATTGTTATAATAGTTGACGGTTCATGGGATCCCACAGGGACAGCTGGTTTTGGTTATGTTGCCTTTGACAAACAGAACCAGATAATAGGTGGCCTGTACAAATCAATGGAAGCTGAGCAACCTTTCCAAGCGGAGGCAATTGGATTACTGGCTGCTGCAAATTGGGCGAAAGAATGGCAGGGACAACAGGAAGGACAAAGGGTGCAGATAATGTCTGATTGCAAAACCCTGACCCAGGCAATAGTGTAAGAAAATATTCAAAACTTACCTTCTTGGAGGGAAGCACAATCAGTGGCAGCAGTGGTCAGAGAAATCAAGACATCAACAGTTCAAATTATAATACGACATGTTAGAAGAGAGGCGATACGTCTGGCCCATGAACTGGCAAACTGGGCGCGGATCACAAGCACCACTTAGATGGGCGTCCAGGCAGTGACAAGAATAGCACAGGAGAAAGATGATATGGTGTTTAGGCTGGAAGAATTTTTCATCAGGACGGCATGAGACGACAGCAAGAATTTAGGAATTGTGCTTAGAACAATCTAGCTGCAATGTAGTCAGTAGGTCAGGAGTCTTGTGGTTTAACTTTATCTACCTTGTATTTTGATTATTATGTAAGAACTCTAAGTATTAAGGCACGCCTAAGGGCTTTAAATCAAAAAAAAAAAAAAAAAAAGCATCAAAGAGATACTACAATTAATATATATAAAATTGAAACTGAATTAGAAGAAAATGTAGGAAATTCGTTAATAAAAACCCAAACACGCACTTACAGTTATTGTACGAGATGTTAAGGCTTTGTTTGTTTCAAGCCCAGGCACATGTAGAGGTGGCAGAATCCGACACGATTCGAGAAATTCGTCTGATTCAATCTAATCTGAATTCGATCCGACTCGTAATTCGAGATGAAGCGACACATGAGGATCTGAATCCGACCTGACCCGATTCGACTTAACCTGATACAACCTGTAAATTGATCTAATTTTACTAACAAATTAACACCAGAGAAAGTCAAGATTTACTAACACAATTCAATAACGCGACCCGATCTTGTTCGATTGAACTTAAAATTCAAAATAATACTTGAAAGTTGTCGGTGTAACCCGATCCGATCTCGCCCGACCCGACTCAAGACTCAGAAGTTGTCGATGCAGCCCGACCTAAAAACCGACCCGGTCTCGCCCGACCCGACCCGACCCGTCACCCGAAAAAGACCGACGCGATCCGACTCGAAACCCGACCCGACCTCGCCCAACCCGATCCATGATCTGAAAGTTGTCGACACATGACGATCCGAACTCACCCGACCCGACACCAACCCGACTATTATAGATAGTCAAACTAACTCAACCCGACCCGAACCGTCCTGATCCGAACTCGTCTGACCGACCCGACTTGCCACCTCTAGGCTCGTGGGATTGACGGGAATTTGAGTCGATCCCGCAAAAATTTTCCATGTCCGTTCAGTGTGCTATTTGTGTTACATGAAATTGGATATGAAATTCTACTCATAATTCCATCTTTTCATAAAATGTTGGAAACAAGTTTATTTGGAAGAACTTAATTTTTCTTTTCCCGCGGAGCAATCTTTGGCACTATCATAATTTAGATAGAAGTTAATCATGTTTAGTCTTATTTTTTATTCAATTAAACCTCGTATATCTTTCCGTCAAATTATTTACCTTTTGTTGTTCAATTGCAATAATAATTTAATTTCTAACAAGCGTGTAAAAATTAATATTCATGTCGATTTTAATTAATTTATTGCATTTACATTATGCAAACCACATTGATAATACATTATATATATAATTTTAGTTAAATGATAATACATTATCTTTCAAACAGGTAGTGTACTAGAAGTTGGATTATACAATAATTCTACACTATTTCTTTTATATAAAATTAATAATCTTAACAAAATAGTTAAAATTAGTAATTTTACACATTCTTATTACACCAGATTTCATGAATTTCAATTTTCTTTTGAAATAAACCATTTTTTCTAAAGCATAGATGGAAAGAAAATTTAAATTTAAATTAAATTCTTGGAAAAGTACATTTTTCAAATTAAATCTCACACTACAAAGAAACGCGTAGAGGTGCCAAAACTCGACTGGACCTAAATTTGATCCGACCCGATATTTGATAAAGTCAAATTAACTCGAACCCGACCCAAGATAACTCGTAACCCGAAACGAAGCGACACATCAGCGACCTGACCCCGACCCGACCCGAGATGGCACGACACATGAGGATCCAAGCCCCACTCGGCCCGACCAGAGACAACTCGTAACCCGAGATGAAGCCACACCTGAGGACCCGAGCCCGAGCCGATCCGACTTGACCCGATGCAACTTGTAAATCGATCTAACCCTATCTTGCCTAAATCACAATCTAATTTTACTAACAACTTAACATGAGAAATTCATGATTTAATAACATAATTCAATATCTTGTCCGAATGAGTTTAAAACTCAAAATAATACTCAAAAGTTGTCGGTGCAACCTGATCCGAACCATACCCGATCTCGTCCGACCCAATTCAAGACTCGAAAGTTATCGATGCAGCCCGACCCAATCTCACCCGATCGATCAATTACCCGAAAGTTGTCGACACGTGACAACCCGAAATCTGACCCGACCTCACCGACCCGACCCGCAACCCGACATTCGTCGACAATCAAACTAATCCGACCCGACCCAATATGATATAATTCAAACTCACATCCGACTTGTCACCCCTAAGAACGCGTTATTATTAATTTTTCCTTTAAAGTTCCAATCCATCTCTTAGACATGAGTTTCTAATAAATAAACTAATGGAATTCCATACTCAAGAAATTTCATTCCCAACAAATGAGAGAAACTAACGAGGCTAAGAGAAGTGTTTACGCAGGGCGGATCCAGAGACTTTTTAAGTTCGGGCACAATTAAGCTTGGGCACTGAGGTTGAGATCAAGCCCGGGCACAAACCTGCTAAAATTCACTAAAATATCATTAAAAACTCATTTTTCACTAAAAAATAACTAAAAATACACAAAATTTTGCGTTTTTTTTAAATTAAGTCCGGGCACTTGCCCGGACATGCCTAAGCATGGATCCGTCCCTGCGCATTAGCTGACATGACAGACACGTGTCCTACAAGTGCGGATATGGACACTTCAGTTATTTCTTTTGATCTAGAACCAACCAATCAGACTATTTTATAGTTACTTTTTATTTTTAAATCTGATCTAAACTCTGGAAAATGACTTACCAAAAATGAATATTAGGCAAAATTTGAACTGTCATCGCGTACGGTACAATTTTAACGGAACTGTCAGCAAGTTGTGCACTTGTGCCTACTAGGAAAGGTACGTAGTAACACTGTCACTGACATGTCTACCCCACAAAAATACCTAGTTTATGGTATATTTTGGAATTTGGCTTCCTGTATCCTCATTGGTGGATAGCTGATGTGACGTTCGTTGTTTGGATACAGTGTACCGCAAAGATATTCTTGTTATTTATTTAATTAATTTAGTTAGAACGTACCTGTCTAACGAGAACGGCCGCTAAACACAAACCAAATTTTATTTTGTTAATTGTTTTGTTTTACATAAATCGTTTTATTTATCGTTTCGTTCGTTATGAAACAAACAAGAAATAAAATTTCGTGATATTTTACACTGTAGTTTTTGAAACAAATGAATTTTTTTGTTTCTTTAATTGTTGCGTTCTTGTTCATATCATTGGGTATTTCGTTTTGTTTCGTGACAACAACAATAACAAAATCTTTATTTTCAAATAAATTGGAGTAAGCTAGAACTGAAACCCAATCTGAAATGAACAATTAATATATATATAATATAATATATAGTAAAATAGTAGTAAAAGTTTCGTTTATGTTCTGTTTACCACGAAATCAAACAAAAAACGGTGAAACAGTGTTGCGTTGACATCCCTAGAGAATGCGAATGCATGAGCGCTTCACAAAAAGGGTAATCTCTCCGCAATTTTTTTCACTGGTTGGTTAACTTCGAGCATATAAGACAATCCAAAAGAAATTGATTTAATATATAGAGCATGGTTACGGTGCTTTATAAAGCATCAAACAAGTCGTACTTCATCTTCGTATCTCAAATTTTTAAAGTCGAAACGACAAATCTATACAATATAACTTATCCTCATATTAAAATCTTATTAGAGGCCAAATTTTATTTTTTTTACAAAAAAATTTACTATAACTTTAAAAGAGTTAGAAAAATATCTTTCATATCCAATGATAGAAAAATCATTAGATTTACCAATTTTCATCCTCTTTAAAAAACAGTAAATAAATTTTTTAAAAATGTAAAATTCGGTTTTCAAAGAGATTTTAATATGAAGATCTGCTTCAATTGTTTGCATCGATCGTTTGGACTTAAAATCGAAGATACTAAGGCGAAATATTTCTTATTTGATGCTTTGTGAAGTATCACTGTTATCGTAGCCATGCTCTAATATATATTATATTTGAGGGACTAGCTAGTGAAAATCTTCGAATTTCTCCGCATTTTCTTTTTCTAAATGATTGATATTTTAAAATTTTCGAATAAAGTTACACAAAATTAATATTTTATCGTCTACAATGTTGACATTTTTTCGCCTTCATATAATCATATTGACAATTTTATCCGGTTTTGTATACATTAATTACACATTTTCAATCGTGAACGAGCCATTAGCAATTTTGTCCCAACGATGAAATTAAATACATTAGAAAAGTAATATATTTATCAAACACTATTTATACTTAGTTTATTAACATTAAAATTTCAAAACTTTTGTTTTTACTTCATTAAAGTTTTTAACTTAGAATTTTCTTTTCACTATTTATAAAAAGGTGTTAAAATACTTTATATATTAGATAATATACTTTTGATTCTCGATTTGAACAACTTGTACACTAAGTATAATCACTTTTCAAATGCAGATAAAGTGTTGAATTTGGTGTGCACTGTGCAGAATAATGTCTCATATTTTAAATATTTATATAGAAATATCATAGTCATTTTCAACGTTCTTATCCTCAAATACCTAATGCAGATTTGCCTTCATTTTCAAGAAACGAAATATTAATATTTGTTAGTTATATATACTGAAAAAAAGAGATAGAGAATCGAGAGATTCTAAAGATTGCTCCATCTACATTTAAAATTTATATACTCAGAAATTAAAAATTAACGATAACCTTTTGGGTTTAATTTAATTCCTAACTAATTACAAAATAACTGTTTTAATCCATTTAAAATTTAATTTTTAAACATATACCTAGATTTTTAGTAAAAATAAAAAGTTGCACCAAAGTCCATACACAATGCTCAACATACATCTTTCATTTTTATTTTATTTTTGAAAAAAACACCAGTGAGAGATCAATTGAAGTGACTGCAGCTTTCGCTGGGAATGTTTAATAATATATAACAAACAAGAAATATAAGAAAATTGTCAAACAAGATGCTTAATATATAACAAAGATAATAAAAATTAATTAAGAGACATTAATTAGAAGGATAATTGAATTTGGATAGGAGAGATCAATACCACCTGACGCATTCAATGGTTTCTCATATGTTTACACACAAAACCAGGTGCTGTGCATGCAAGTTGTTTGCTCTCCATATATACGATACTTATCCCAATGGAGCTTTATCTTCTTCGCAAGTGGACAAGTTTAGCATGCGATTGAGAAAATGATTTCTCTAGTGTTTATATAAGGAGAATATATTAGATGCTATACCTTTTTTGGGGTTTAATATATTATCTGTTAGAGAGTAGAATTTTAGTATTTTACTATCCTTTTTTTGGATTGAGATTTCTTATTTTTTTTTTCTTTTTTTAATTTGAACTGTTAATTTATAATGAATGGATCAAATCAATATCAAAAAGTCCCCATGAATTCTACCTGTGGCGATCTGTCAGTTCGTTCTTAATCCGATGGTCCATAAATGAATAATAGGACCCTCCTTTTCCCCTGAAATAATAGCAGACTCGGACCTCTTTTTTTGGGGTTTAATATATCTGTTGGCAGTAGCAGAGCTTGAACGTATTTAAAAAGGGAGCCGACTGAAGCTCAAGAACTAAAACTTGCTTTCCTGAGGTTTATACTTTTTTTATGAGCCCCCTTTGAGATAGGTGATCGAGACTTGCTTCCTTGAAAGCAAATACAGAATTTCTAAACCTACAATAATAGGTTCATACTTAAGATAGAAATGCCACGTGTTCTGAGTGTCACAAAATTAGGGGTGCACAAAATACTCGTGACTCGTGACTCGCTCGTGTTCGGCTCGCTAACTACTCGTTCGTTAACAGCTCGAGTGTTAACGAGCCGAGCGGAGCCAGCTCGTTAGTAAACGAGTCGATCTCGAGCTGTGACAAGCTCGGCTCGTTTAAGTATCGAGACCTTAACGAATTAATCCGGATCGTCGAATTGATTACCACCATCTCTAAATAGATCATTACCATAGAGAATTTTCATGATTTTATAATTTTATTATGTTTTTTTAATTATTTTGTCATTTTTTTCTTGCAAACAAGCTACAAACGAGCCAGCTCGAACCTTAACGAGCCGAGCTCGAGTTGAGAGTTTCAGCTCGTGACTCGTTAACAAACGAGCCGAGTTCGAGTTCGCCCTAGCTCGGCTCGTTTACACCCCTACACAAAATGTCTTAAACTCGTTTTTCACTTGAGGACGGTTTTAATGCATGCCACGGCTTACATTTCAAATTTCAAATCCAAAACGTTGATTTTATTCCTTTAAGTGGTAAAAAGATGCAATGCATTAAAATAAATTAATCATAGATTCATAATTAACTAGATTGGTATGTTCACATATTTTTACTACTTGATCTTAATTCAAATGATAATAATTAAATTTACGTGTCTCTATCATACATGAAGATACTGTTTGAACTCAAAATTTGAAATGTAAGTGAAAAGAGGAGGCTTTTAATGTCACATGTTTTAGGGCCAAAAAATGTCACAAACTTAAATTTTCGCTTATATTTAAAATTAGAAATATAAGTGAAGATAAGAGGGCAATAATTTTGTAATATTCACATCAAAACCAACACATGAACTTCACTCATCATCTATTTACAAACATGGAATCAAAGAAAGTTAAGAATACAAATTTCCCTAACTATCATATTCGCATTTATTGTTGGTAAATTTTTCTGCATTTTAAACATCAAATTAACAGTGCCCCTTAATTTGCCGCAAGCTAGCTTTGGAAATTTCGTTATCATCTCAGAAATCAACTAAATCAGAAACCCATTTGATATCAGGCACCTCAATTACACTGCCTCGAAACATATCAACACTGCAGAAAGTTTCATTTTTTCTGACCTCACTCGCATTCATCCGCTGCATATCAACCATAATTGCATTCAATAGAGACGACAACATGAGCAAATGGTTCATGTCTGACGGAGCAAGAGGTACTGATGATGGTATCTTTCCCTCTGATGTAATGTCACTATGGCTATCTTTGGGCCACCTCAACTGCCCCACAGAGTGTGCAAAGAAACACACCTTTCTCTTGCACGCGAAGCCATCTCTGCAAAGCTCCATTCGGTACCTTTCCGGGTGGAGCCACAACTCAAAAACCCCGTGTGCGAACTGACACTGATCGCGTTTGGAGCACTTCTTATTCTTGCTGAAGTCGGCACAAAGCTTGCTGGAATAATGGAACTTCCTGGGGTCACGACGTCTTGCTTTTTCTCCAGGATGAAGGTAAGGGCAGTCGGTCCAGTCGCGGCATGTCCGGGACAAGGGACAGCGCTGCACCTTGAAACGATACATGCGGAACTCGTCGCTGGCGTAGAAGGCTTCGAGATGCGGGTCATGATCGGGCTCGAAAGAGTGGTTGCAGCAGGGACTGTGAAGGGGATTGGCTACGGGGCATTTCAGGCTAGACATGCCATTCCATGTCGGACTGTAGTACTCGAAGTTTTCTCTGGTTTTGTCAGGGGAAATCATTGTAGCTAGTTTGTTTGAGGATTTAATTGTAGGTGAATGTGAGAGGGTAATGAAGAGCCGTTGTGTATATATATAGAGATAGATAATTATCTAGGAATAAATTAATGAATCAACTGGCATTTTTGTCAAAAAAAAAATATCTGAAAAGGGGGCCCATTAAATAGTTCTTCTCTTGTAACGTGCTGAGAAGGGCATTTAATGATTTATTAGGATCAAATTTCATATATAAGATGTGGGTCCATTTGTCAGAACTTTAGCACAGTTTGTGGAATGCTGTTGGAGAGAGCTGAATCAACGGGCTATGTAATTACCAGATAAGCAAAGCTGGTGTAGGTTACATATATAGCCCCTAGATTTAGTCAATATATCTACTTCTCTTCTGCTCACAGGTATTGCTAGAAAACAGCTAATCAGTCTTTTGATTTGCTGTCGGATTTAAATCTTCCTTTTTCAGTGAAGAAAATGGGTCAGACTTAATTTCGTTAATTTTCAAGTTAGGCTGTAGTCCAAGACCAATTTTGAATTGTGTCCTTTAATTTAAATGAGAGGCAATATAACAGGATATCCTACATGTTGTTATTCTTAAATTATAGACTTATATATGTGTGTAATTAGCAGTTGGCATTAATTTTGATCCACTGACATGTTACAAGTAGAGGTGGCAGAATTCGATCCGAGCCGAGAAATCCATCCGACCCGACTTGACACAAATCCGACCTAATCCGATTTGTTAGAAAGTCAAACTAATTCGAACCCGACCTGACCCGACCCGACACGACCCGTAACCCGATCTTACGCGACAACGGTTGACTCGTAACTCGACCCGACCTGAGATGACCCGTAACCCGATCTGAATCGACACATAGAGACCCGAGACCCGATCCGACCCGACCTGCTTCAACCCGTGACCCGATCAGAAGCGATACCCGACCCAACCCGACCTACTTCGACTCGTGACCCGATCCGAAGCGACACATGTGGACCCTAAACCCGACCCGACCTGAGATGACCCGTAACCCAATCTGAAGCGACACATGTGGACCCGAAAGTCCGAAACCTGACCCGACCCGACCCGATGTCAGGTTATAAAACAAATTTAAAAATGTGTTTATAGTTTATACCTTATAATAAGAAATTGGATAATAAATTAAGAAATTTCAATTGATGATACTGATTCATCAGCTTATAAATTTATTTGGATGAAGAAAATAATAGAAAAAACTAAATTAATATATGATGTCGCCCGATCGGATCTGTGACTCGAAATTGTCGGCACTCTTCAACCCGAGGTCGGACCCGACCCGAGACCTGAAAGTTGTCGGCACTCGTCGATCCGAGGCCCGACCCGACCCAAGACCTGAAATTATCGGCACTCGTTGACCCGAGGCCCGACCCAATCTCGCCTGACTCGACCTGTGACCCGAAACTTGTCAGCACTCGTAGACCCGAGGCCCGACCCGATCATGCTCGACCCGACCTGTGAATCGAAAGTTGTCGACACTGGACGACCTGTGGCCCAACCCGATCTCGCCCGACCCGACCTGTGACCTGAAAATTATCGACACTCGACGACCCGAGACCTGACCCGACCCGTGACCCGACTTTCGCCAAAAGTCAAACAACCCAACTTGATCCAAATCCGCCCGACCCGCCCAATTGCCACCTCTAATTATAGGCATGGTTATTGAATTGCTGTAAATAGCTAGGTTAATCGTGTAGATCGGAATTTCTTTGGTTATCTCGATGAACTTTTTCTCTTTTTGGGATGACAAACTAGATTCAGTCTTACAAAATATTTTAGTATAAATGGTGATTGAACCGATAACCTCTTAGAAACTAATCTAATCATTGAAGAAGTTTTGCTTTGGAACTCTTCAACTTTGAATCACATTTAACAAATATTGTTCGCTTGATGATCACCCGAATTTTTTTAAAATAATAAATAAATATATAAAATTAAACATTTAGAAAAATATAACCTAAATTGCAGGTGGAACCTGCGTGTATAGAGCTGAGATTCTTTCTCGATACTGTTAATGTTTCGCGGATACCAACTGGACACATCCAGTTGAGTTTCGACGAAAATTTGTTTTACTTATGATGCATATTGTTTTCGTTATTATGCATTTTGTTTTCGTTATTGTGCATCTAATAACATGCATAACAGTTAAATACTTATGATTTATATGCTAAGTTCAATATGTTTTTTTATTCTATTTATGATTTATTATGAAAATTTGTTTTACTTATGATGCATATTGTTT
Organism: Eleocharis quinqueflora; assembly: GCA_964058865.1. Classification (NCBI taxonomy): domain Eukaryota; kingdom Viridiplantae; phylum Streptophyta; class Magnoliopsida; order Poales; family Cyperaceae; genus Eleocharis; species Eleocharis quinqueflora. The sequence goes on along the minus strand of CAXKVX010001237.1, from coordinate 10,118 downwards.
TGTTATTATGCATTTTGTTTTTGTTATTGTGCATCTAAAAACATGAATAACAGTCAATTACTTATAATTTATATGCTAAGTTTATTATGTTTTTTGTTATACTTATGATTTATTATGTTTTCGTTATTATGCATGATATTTTTGTTATTATGCATGTTATTTGTATTATTTTGCATGTTATTTACTTGCATAATAATAATAAATAACATGCACAATAACAAAAACAACATGCATAATAACTAGAACAACTTTTCAAAATAAATGCAACCGAATTCGTCCAGTCCGCATCGATGAGCGTAGCGATCCGCGTTGGTGAGCGTAGCGACATTCGTTTTCAGTGGAGCGTCCGATCAATTATATGCATAATAACAAAAACAATATGCATAATACAAAAAACAACATGCATCATAAAAAAAAACAACATGCAAACTGAATTCAACTGGATCTGTCATGTTGGTATCGATGGTGGTATCACTGAAGGTATCGATATATCAGCTCCCAAAAAATATAACCTAAACCGCAGCTGTGGCCTTGGTGTTTAGGTCATAAACTCGCACCTCACAAGTGTGTTTTTAAACTTACCACACATCTCCCAACTACCTCGTCATTAAATGTATTTACACTAAATGCACTGAGCCTCCTTAAAACGCAGATGTGGACTGCATGTTTAGGACTTAAACACGTATGTCGAACCTGTGTTTTTTGAGAAATCCATTTTTTATACAAAACTATCGCTCATTTCTCTATTCTCCTTACTCGTCTCTGTTATTCCTATCTTAGCTACTCATTTCTTCTTATCTTTTTCCTTATTCTTCGTCTATATTGTGTCGGTAACGAATTAATCCAGAGCAAATTTTGTAGATCGAGTGCAATCTAATGCATGTGTTATTCGAATAATTATACATAAATTTGAAATTTTTTTTTTTATAATTTTTGAAATATTTTATTTCTTTGTAGATAATGTCGACATTTCATATTTTATTTCTCTGTTATTCCTATCTTAACGCTTGAAATTTTTTTATTCATTATCCGCAGGATTATAACACACACCTACAAACAAAACAGAAAATAAATTTGAAAATTTTCTCTAAAAATAATCAGTAAATGTACCATGCAGTGGCCCCTAGAACTTCTCTCATTACAGAGTGTACTTTTAACGATCCGTCTTTTCTCGACCTTTGCAACTTCTCTCAAAAATTTTCCTGCCTCATTTCCTGAAAGGTATGTTGGATTCTTAGCTTTCTTCCCTATACTTTCAAGCCGGGCCTGAAAGTTTTCAAAATTACTCAAGTGTTCATACTTCATTGTTGTTTCCAGAAGCTGAGTAAAACAATATAGGGGAAACCAAGTACCTTCTGGGAATTTCTCTTCAACACATTATTACTAGCACCACCATTCATGTTTCTGACAGAAGATCATAAACTTCTTCATTGTAGATCTCCAAAACTGCAACTCTTACAAAGATGCCGAGCTTGAACCCGGTCTCTTCACCCCTGGATCTCCCTGCTCGTGGGCCCATTTTCCAGTATATTCTCTAGGGCTCGGTACACTATACCGGGCTCTCTGGCACTGCCAAACATGGTGTGGCTCTTACCAGACTCGGTAGGCCCATACATCATGCTTATGCACTTGAAACCGACCCGCACATCCTCAACGCGTGACTTCACAAACTTGTTGTAGAAGACTTCTAAGTTTTCCTTTTCTGAGATCGAGACATCATCTAGCGTGAAGTCCCGGTAACCAATGTCTGTGCGGACCTTAATGGATTGGCCCTCTGTTGGAATCTCGATTAAGGGGTTGTAATTTCTCTCCTTGGATTCCGGGTTATCGCGGATCCGACCGATAACTTCGACCGGGTGCTCAGTTGGCACATAGGAGAAGTTGTGGGCCCCACATCCAGCTTTAGGTGTGGGAAATTGAAGACGCTGCCTTGTGTGAGGAGCTCGTGAAGGGGTCTGGTACGTTAGGTTTGAATTTGGTGTCTGTTTTAGCATAGGTGCCATTAAAGAAGAGAGCTGACGAAGTTGGAACTTGGAACTATGGTTTTTAGACTGTTTGAAGGGTGAAATTGGGGATTGACAATTCAGGATTTGTCACTGTTTATTGAATTGAATAGAAAGAAAAAAAATGATTCGTTGAAGTATTGAAGCTTTAAAGATGAGATCTTGGTTGGAGGAATGGAGGCGGAAAGAAAGAGAGGATGAGAGAGAGAGAAGAGAGAGAGGTGGGGAAGGAGGGTCGGACTAGTGTTATGCTCTCGGGTCGGGTCGGGACCCGAGGTGTCTCGGGTTCGGGTGTCTCGGGTCTACACGGGTTTGCACGGGTCGGGTGTCTCGGGTCGGGTTGGAGGGACGGGGAAAACCCGCCCTAGCACCCGTCGGGTGTCTCGGGTCGGGTCGGACGGGTCGGGTCTCGGGTTTAGGGGTAAAATCAGAAAAATTCAAAAAATTCAGAAAATTAGTAAAAAAAATCAAAAAAATCATAAAAAATTCATAAAAATAGATAAAAAATTCAAAAAATATATATGTAAAGATATATTTTAAATACTCCAAAAAAAATATAAAATACATAAAGATATATTTATTTTAAAAATGACAAAAAATTCATAAAATAGGCAAAAAATTCATAAAATGGGCAAAAAATTCATAAAATAGGCGAAAATTTTACAAAAATAGGCAAAAAATTCAAAAAAAATATATGTAAATATATATTCAAAAAATATAAAAAAATATAAATATATTTAAAAATATATTTATAAATTATAATATGTAAAGATATATTTATATTTGAAGACATAAAGATGGCGCATTTGAAAATACATAAAGATATGTCTAAAATACATAAAGATATATTTATATTTAAATATAAATAATCTGAGTTGAAATATTTATATTCAAACATATATACATTTTTTTTTATACTCGGAATATGAAAACATATTTAAAAAATATTTTTTTACCTAAATATGTTTATATTTATATACAATATGTTTTTAAAAATATGTTTTACATATTTACATTTTTTTTGCCTATTTATATATTTAAATATTTAAATATATTTAAACAATTTAAACATATTTAGACATATGTAAACATATTAACATGTTGAATTAAAAAGTTTTATTCGAAATAAAAAATATGCAACTATTTTTCAATAATTAGATTCCAAAAATTTTATAAAAAAAAGTTACTCTCCTCCTTTATTCCGGGCTTGAGACCGGCTATGTTACTAATTTACCATGTTAAAAAAATAACATAGGCGGAGTTCTAACTTTTTTTTTTGTTAGTAAATATTTAGATGAAGTATAATAATATTGAATAATTAGAAAAAAAATTAAGGAGTGCATATATAATACAAAACCTATATTTGTAGATGGCGCATTTGTTCAATATACCAAAGCGGATTTTCTCCATCGGGATCACACTCATCGTCGGACTCAACATCCGTGTCGTCGGTACTCGTCCCTTGAACATTTGGATTTGGATATTCACTTGCGGGAACTAACATAAGTTGGTTTCGATCATCCGCATCAATCCAATCTTTTAGGCATACAAGACGCTCGAAAACTTTTGGCCCCAACCGGCTCCTTTTTATTGATAATAAAAAATAAGTGACAAATTTAATAATTATAAAAATCAATAAGAATTAAAAAAATTATACCTTCTATCGGTAAGAATCCTATTTGCCGAACTAAAACAAGATTCGGAAGGCACCGTTGACATGGGAATAGCGAATATGTCACGAGCCATAATAGATAGAGTAGGAAAAATATTTGCATTTTTCTTCCAATAATCTAGAACGTCGACTCCCTCCGGCGCCCCCGGTAATGCAAGATAGCTTTGTAATTCATTTGTGTTAGTTGGCATCACACTATCATCGTCATCTAACTCAAGTAACAACGCACTTCGGCTATTAGACCTATTAAAATATACATAGTAAATAAAATATATATAGTAAATAAAATATATATAGTAATAAAATAAATAGTAAATAAAATTTTAGTTTTAAAAATATATACCTAAAGCTCGTAGAGGGCGTAGGTTGTGCGGTACTTCTTTGATTGGTGTATTGAGCAAACATTGCTTCAATCAAAGCTCGTATTTCGGGCTCCTCGTGTCCTCTCGGTAAATCTAAATAAGTCTTGTATTTTCTTACCATTCTTACCGTGTAATGTAACTTGTATGTCGGATGGAGGACATTTGCAACAATTGTCACTTTTGGTACTTCTTCCCAATATTTTAGAAATTTCTCCTTCATAGCTTCTACAATTGGAGCGAGAGACGGGTTGGAAATTTGTCCTACAATTCAAAAAAATATGTAAGTATATAAAAATTCGAATTATATTACATATAAGTTAAATAAGTTAAAATCCGAATTAAAAAAAAATATAAGTTAAATAAAAAAAATATATATACCTTTCATTTCGTCATACACTTTGGCGATGAATAAGAGGTGGTGAAGCAACTCATGCGCGGTTGGTGTATACGAGCAAGACAACTTAACCGTCGCCTTGAAAAAAGCTTCAAGAAAATCCATTAAATGAACTAATTGGTTCCACTCACTCGGGGATAGCATCATAGTCAATCCTTCGGGCGAGGAGCTCAATTGTTCATCGATAGCATCTCGGTAATTAAGACATCGAGCTAACATTCTATAAGTTAAATTCCAACGGGTATCAACATCCCATGGCACACTCAACTTACTCAAGTTCAACCTTTGACATAAAGAATGAAATTGTTGTTTTCTTATATTATTAGAATAAATAAAAGTAAGACTCTCTTTAAATTTTTTTATCAAACGATCAACCTCGGGTGTTTTAAGTCCCGACTTTACCGTGAGGTTAAGAATATGACAAGCACATTTTTGGTGAAACATAACCCCATCCATAATTGGGTTTAGGGAACGGATCAAATATTCCACCGCTTTAATATTATTGCTTGCATTATCAAAAGAAACGGAAGAGACTTTATTTTCTAAATCGGTTTTTAAATTATATTCTCTTAAAACACTCATAATTGCTTGAAAAATTACTTCCGCGGTGTGCGGACTTTCTAATACGCGAAAACTAATAACTCTTTTTTGTAAATTCCATGCATCATCAATATAATGTGCGGTAATACAAGAATAAGAAAGACCATGCTTACCGGCGGTCCAAATGTCGGATGTAATTGCAACCTTGAATGGTGCGGTTGCAAATATGGCACACAATTCTTTTTTCCCTCAAGATATTGCCTCTTGAGTTCTTTGGTCATTTTTCTATAGTGGAACGGTTTGAACATTGGTATACCGCAACCTCTAACCATCAAACGGGCAAAACTCATACAACCACCCATTCTAATTGGTTGTTCTTTTTTGGTGATATACCGGGCGAACTCACTCAACATTCTTTTTTCGTCATATCTTACGTGAGTTCTTGAACCATCAACATTAATTAAGGTTTGGACGGGTAAACGGTCCGCATGTTCTTGTGGTTCTTCTTTAGCTAGTACATGTTTATCGGCATGTCTACTAAATGAGTTGGTACCATTTTTTCCCGTATAAAAATATTCGGCTTTACATTTGCGTACCTTACATCTTCCGCTAATCAAAAATCCCTTCTCATTGAACGTCATCTCGAAGTAACGCCAAAATTCCGCGTTGTATTTTGGTTTCTTTTCAACCTTTCTTTTTTTAGAAGCCGACGGCCTCGTCTCATCGACCGACGGTTCTTCTTGAATTTCAACGTCATCGGAAGTGGTGGGCCTGGTGGCATTAACGGTTGTGCTAGAACCACCCGCACCGGAGCTTGAATAGTTGTGCGGAGATGTTTGAGGATTATAATTAAGGTCTTGTGTAAATTGTGGTGTTCCTTGAAAATATGTTGGAGGGAAATTATGATTTTGTGGATTTTGTGGATAATTAAATTGAGGAAAATTGGGATTTTGTGGATAAGTAGGGGAGGGAAATTGGGATTATGTGGATAATTGGGATTTGGTTGAAAATTGAGATTTGGTTGAAAATTGGGATTTGGTGTCGGATAATCACCGAAGAGAGCATCACTTAATCGTCGTGTAACTTCACCCACGTTTCCATCAAACATGTTTTGAGGGTTGTTAGATGGAGATGCCATTTTTCACTACAAAAAAAAATACGAATTTAAAAAAAAAATAAGCAAGTTTCATTCCAACATAAAAAAAAACCGAATTTTAGTAACATTTTTTTAGTAACAATCAATTTAGTTAATATTTTAGTAACATTAAAAAATATAATCAATTTTAGCAACATTAAAAAATATATTATTTCAATACAATCAATTTTAGTAACATTTTTTAATAAACAAGTAACATTTTTTTTAATATAACATTTTTTTGAACAATTTTTTCAATTTCGAATTTAAAAGTATATTGAAAATGAATATTATGCAAAAAAATTTAGTTAACAATATGAAAATGTTATGCAAATGATAAAAAAAGCATATTGAAAATGAATATTATGCAAACTATTTTAGTTATGCAAACTATTAAAAAAATATAACAATTCAAATATGAAAAACGATAAAAAATATATTATTCCATGAATGTTATACAAAAAATTTTAGTTAACATTTTTTATACAATAATACAAATGATAAAAAAGTATATTATTCCAAATTCCAATAGAAATAATTTTAGACTATTTTTTTTTTGGATTTTTTTGGAATAAACGAATTTAAATTGAGTATAAAAAAAATTAACAGCTTTAGAATAAGGGAATATGAGAGTTTGAGTGTAGAGAGTATGAGAGAATTGAAGAAATAGATAGTTTGTTTGGTGATTTAATTGAAATGGGGTATGGGGGTATAAATAAGGGTGCAAAATGGGGTAATTGGCTACTAGCCGTTATATGGGGGTCGGGTCTCGGGTCCCGCTCGGGTCCCCCTCGGGTCATCTTGGGTCACCCGTTGGTAACTTTGAAAATTGATGGAGGGAATAAATTCAAAAAAAACCAACGGTAAAAAAAAAAAAAATTCGAAAATTGCTACAGTAACTCGGGTCGGGTCGGGTGCTACAGTGCACGGGTTTGAACGGGTCGGGTTTGCTCGGGTTTGGAGCGTTTTGATTGGTGGAAACCCTTCCTTGGACCCGACCCGAGCAACCCACACGGGTTTGACCCGAGTTGCTACTCGGGCGGGTCGGGTCCCTTCGGGTCACGGGTTTGGCGGGTCGGGCGGGCCCCTCTCGGGTTATGTCATAACACTAGAGGGTCCTACTATTACCATCAGATCAAAACGAACGAACGAATCTTGACTAAGGAGACAAGTTTCTTGGTTAATCTGATTCGTTGGCTGCAATCAATGATTCAGATTAAGAAAAGTGGAACCCTACTCTTCTTTTTTGAAAAGTAGGTGATCTTAATTCGGTGAAGCCGTGAAGGGAAAGGGTCAAAGTAGGTTTAACGTTTTAATTTTGGAGTTTGGAAAAAGAGAGAAGAGAGCTGTTGGAGTTTGGTTTTAGTGCCGATCTTCTGGGGGAAATACGAAGTGTATTTCTGTGTGGCTTTCTAACGGTGTTGAGACTCGCAAACGGAAATATTTCTAATTGGTAAGATTTTAGAGTCTAAGTGGTCGACTAAGTGGTCCATCTATCAATGAATGTCACGCGTTACACGCGTTACTATTGTGTTTTCAAAAATTATATTTTAAAACAAAATTTTATCAATAATTAATATTGATTTTCAGAAATTCTTACTATCGGATTGATAGTCTCATTCCCTTCTCTTGCTGCCCTTGCCCCTTTTCTCTTCTTACTGCTCTAGGCAGGCTTGATTGATGTTAACCAGTCCAGGTCTTTGAAGACAGACAACAAATCAGGGTACACAATATTATACTTATGGATCTCCCTTAGAAGGATCTGGACCACCTGCTGTGCTTTCTCATTGGGTCCATCTGTTTTGTAAAAAAAAAAACAGTGAAAGCGAGAAGTAAATAAATTACTATAATTGGTCCATCTATTAGACTATTACTATATAACAGTTAACATTCCTAAAAAAAAAGTGATGACAATGATGCAAGGAACAAAGATTATAGAAACTCAGAGCCATGTAACAATGAAAGCAACTCATAAGTGAACAAAGTGATTACATAAGTGATTATATCATAAATTCTAAATCATAAACCCTAAACCAACTCATAAGTGATTATACTCTAAATCCTAACACAAAAAACCTAAATTTAACTGAATAATAAAAGCGACCAGTGAATAAATTGAGAGTACAATCATTTCAATATTGATAAGTGAACAAATTTTGGACTAATTCCAAAGCAATAATTTCTAATTTTGGACTAATAAGTAATAATGGACATTAACGTTGTGTTTACATTATTTTGAACACATGAACATTGGACATTGAAATACGTTGTTAAGCAAGTTTAAGAAAAAACTTAAGAGAAAGAAAAGATAAAATTATCTTGAGACGAGTGAGGGAGAGGTAGAAATTGCACATAAAGTCTTTGAGAAGAAAAAATACGTTGTATTTTAGAAGAAGGAGAGAAAACGAAAAAGCACTATAAGTCTAAAATGCACCATATAAGCATTATTTAATTACTATCTTGTAACTTTACTCTTCGGAAAGATCGATAGATTAGTTATTTTATTATTTACAACTTTTTAGAATACTTTACAACTTTATATAAGTATGATTTTATATACTTCATATAAACATGACGTAAGAAATGTTTAGAATGAAACGTAACGAATCACTTGCGTTTAACTAGACGTAACAAAAATCGTTTTTGTCTTACATTTCGTTTAACAAACGGAATAAAAATTCCTTGCGTTTAGCGTTGCGTCATAAAAAAATGAAACGTTAAAACATGCAAAACGAAATTTGTTGACAGCTCTAATTATCCTTATTACTAATAAAAGGAGATTCAAGTTTTTGACTCAAAACCTCTATTCACCTCTCAGATCAATATAGAGCATGAGATTTTCATTTTTTCGATCACAACCGCTCAATTTTAGACTTTCATTTCCCTTATATTTTGATCTTCCGCTTGCGTACAAAAAAAGAAAAAATTAATTGTCTCTCTCCTCCTTCCTATTTGGAGAATTTTATAAACTACCTTCCTTCCAAGTTTAGAAAAAATTAATTGTCTCGAAATTAGCAAGTGCATTAAAAAAGGACAAGAGGTTCATGGAATCAATTGAATTTATTACTCTCCACAAGTTGTTACATGCCACTAAACAAAATGATATTCTTTTAATTCCCTAGCTAACTAAAAGAGTGAGTTTTATTGGGACATATATTTTTTGTACAATTTGCTAGAGAATAAAGGATGTTATTATGAGTGTTTGAATGCATAATAGATATCTTATCCCTAAAAAAAGTAGACCATTTATAAAAAAATTCCAAGTCTACTTGCGATCTCATACTCTAGTCTTGTGAAAAAAGAAGATAATGTACACTATATGACTTATTAGTAGTGTAGTGCTAACGGGGCGGGCGGGCGGGTTTGGGAAATGGGTCGGACGGGGGGCGGGTGAGACGGGTGACGGGTCGACGGGTTAGACGGGTTACGACGGGTGGGTTGGGACGGGTGGGTTTGGGAAGAGTGACCCAAACCCGCCCTTAGACCCGTCGGGTCAAACGGGTCGGGCGGGCGGGCGGGCGGGACGGGCGGGCGGGCGGGACGGGCGGGCATGGGTTTTTTTTTAAATATTTGAAAAAACTCCAAAAAACTCCAAAAAACTCCAAAAATTGAAATAACTCCAAAAAAATCTTAAAAAATTCACAAAAAATCTAAAAAAAATCATATTTGAAAAATTACAAATGAATTTAATTATTTTTATAAAAAAAATTTCTTTTTTCAAACTCGTAAATCCAAAATAATTCAAAGACATATAAGTTTTTTTAAATCCGAATATAAAAAAAAGTGAATAAAATTCAAAAAATTTCGAATTTTAACCGTTGGCGGGTCAAACGGGCGGGCGGGACAGGTCAAACAGGCGGGTCGGGTAGACGGGCGGGCGGGTCGGGTAGACGGGTCGGGCGGGACGGGTTCTGACACGGGTTTAGAACAGGCGGGTTTAAACGGGCGATTTTTCAAGGGCGCCACCCAAACCCGCCCTTTGACCCGCACCCGCGACCCGTCCGGGTTCAAC
>CAXKVX010001236.1:0-25948 GCA_964058865.1 Eleocharis quinqueflora | reverse complement strand
GGACATTTGATTTTTTGCCATTATAAAACTTCAAAATTATCAAAATGCCATTCAGAATTTTTTTTGTCAAAATATCACTATCGGTCACTTTTTGCATTGAGATCGGCTACTGATAGTTGACAATTTTTTTCTGAGTGACATTTTGACAATTTTTAAGTTTTATAATGACATAAAATTATTTTTCCCTTAAATATTAGAAAATTAAATATAAATATAATATAATAACACTTACAAAATTAAATCAAGTCGATGACGATAAATCGAGCCGACATATCCCATTGTTTTTTTTGACAAGGTGTTGTGTACCTTCATTCAAATCAGCATATTTCTCACACCGAAATAGTAGAGAGGGTTGAGTGTGGGACAGTTTGAGACACTCGCCAGATACCAACAACGAAGGTTCGACGAGACACGCACGATCACGACTGGCAAGTTTGGGCTTAGCCTCTTAGAGTTAGGGTGCGAGGTTTCGAGCTGACGGTGATTCGCGACTCGGGTCAGAGGGAAAGAAGAGAGGGACAATCCATACGAAGTCATTAAGTCCGCCGAAAATAGCAATTTGCAAAGAGAGCGAAGAGATGATCAACGATCTTAATTTGAGCCAGAAAATATTGAACGAATCTGAAACAGGGGTAGACACAATATCAATCTAGAGGTAGACATCATATTAAATATCATTGAACGTATGAAGAATTTTAGAATTCAAAAGTAGACACGTGTCTATCCCTGAAATAAACTGCATCCGCCAATGGGTGCAATTAATGTGCTTGAATACGTTGGAAATAGTGTAGAAGGAAAAATGCACTCTTTGTTTCTTTGAACACCAAGAGTTCGATCTGAATTAACAAAACGCGAAGAGCAACAAAATATATAAAAATAATTTACATAAATATTTGACCTTGCTTCACAAATAAAAAAATGCCTTAAGACAAAAGTCATACCATTAAAAGTATATCGGAAAATGAAATAAACAAAAAGATCTACTTCGTTCAGAGCTCCTCTACTTCTATTGAGCAAGGGAATTAAAAAGATCCACCAAAACTCCTCTAAATCTATTCACATCAAGCTTCACACTTTGTTCTACCAGATAAACAGAATACATTGCCGTCCAACCTTGTTTGTGCAATTCTTGTGGATTTCTAAAAACAGTATGATTTCTTGGGTACTTCTCTATAAGAGTACTTTCTTCTTCTTTTATCTCATACTCCACATAATTTATCCCCATAGCTTTTGTTGGTTCTCCATAATCTTTCCAGCTAATAAAACTCAAGTTACCCCATGGAATAATTTGTATGACTGTAGCATTGTTTGGCAGATAGATCATATTTGCTAAACCAGCACCATGCAATCCCATTAGCACATCACAAGAGTTTACTAGATGTGCAACTCTTGGGAAATCTTTTGTGATTTCAGTATCAAGTTTTATGACTTCAAAGCCGACTCCTTCGGCCATTTCAATAATCTCGTTCTCATTCATGAATGCACGTGTTCCTTTCCGTAGCAAAATGGCCATCTTCGGCCTCTTGTTTGAGTTCTTGTCAACTATCTCAACTTGAGATCTTTCTAAAGATAGTCTTGTCCTCACAAAGTTTCTAAAGTCTTGTGTCGTGTAACCATTTTGTGTCGTGGACTTATCAACATTTAAAGGCTCAGTTCCTCTAAGGCCAATTTGACCTGATGGGAAACAATGAACTGCTGTTTCTGAATCGAGGTTAATAATGGGGTAGTGTGAGAGCGCTTGTATGAATGACAGGTACTTGCTGATCCAAGGCCAATTGCAATTCGTCACTGCAAACTGAACTTTTCCATTGTATTGGTTTGCAGCAACAAAAAGTGGTATCAACAGATCGGTATATGCATGAAACAGGTTAAATGGGAAACCTGCCGTTGCAAATATCAAAACCGGCACATCGTGGGTCACATCACAGGCAGGTCCTTGGGTTAGAGCAGAGGCCCATTGGATCGTTAATTCTTTAACACGTGACATGGTGACTTCCTCCCATTTTCTGGTAAATGGGCGTATTTTCCAGACAGTGGTGTTGGCAGGAGCAGTTGAAGATGGAGGAATGAGAAGCACATTCGCAGAGCTTCCGATAACCTTTAGGTTCACTTCTATAGAGCACACGTTGTGTCTGTAGTCGGAGAATTCACAAATTATGCCGATATATTGGGCCGGAGAATCTGTGGTTAAAAACAAACCACCATTTGCTGTTTAGTGAAACTAAATATGCGACTGCATGCTACTAGTTACATAAATCTGTCATAATTACAATGAGAGTCACCATAGTATTAATAATCACTTCAATCATTAATTTTATGATATTAATTGTTGAATTCTTCAATATTTTTTCATTTGTACTAAAAATATCTCACATCTTAATATATACCTGAATTGAAGTTTGCTAGCTCTGGTCCCTGACCTGAAGAAACAGAGAGTTCTGTTGTGCTGGATTCTGTGCAACAAATCGGTAGTTAAAAATGTCAATTGGGGTCTTTTCAAAAATATTTATCAATTTCCTAAAATATCATAGAGCACAAAATTAAGTACACGTTGTATTTCTTAGTATACCTGTATTGGACCGAGCTTCATCTTGTCCCTGTTTTAAAGGAACTGAGGGTTGTGTCGTGCCAGATTCTGCACAAAATTTAGATAGCAAATGTCAGTGCTTCTTTTCGGTTGAATTCTAAAATTTATCTAGACATTTTTGTATATTTGAAACAGGGAAAGTTTAAAAGAATGATTCAATTGCCTGTGAAAGACTTGTTCTCTGCAGGCTTCTCTGACTCAATGAAGGACTTAACTGCGTCTGATTTCTCATTTGTTTCATGTGGTTGTGTTGAAGTGTCAGTATCAGAAACTGCCCAATAATTAAGAAAATTAGAAAATATGGAAGACATTACTTGGTATTTCATATTTAATTAAAATATTACACAGTGCAAGTTGGATACCTCTAGATTGGTGTCTTGCTTAATAAATAGGGTTCCTTAATTAGATGGTTGACTTGGGGAAATTTTGAAAAGATCAAAGAACGAATCGGATGGAACTTGGAAATAAATTATTACTTTACTTTTCCCTCTCTTATTCAAACCTAAGTAAGAAGAATTTATATTTCTCAAGGGCTGTGATTTAATTTTTGTTGCCTTCAGGTTCAATGATATTTTGATTCTTCTTAATTTCTTGCAATGCTTCCAAATTTTATAGTTCATTGTTCATAGATTCATGAACATCAAGTACCAATTTAAAATTGATGTTTGAATTGATATATGGTAGCAATTAATTAATCGCAATATATAATATACAGAATCCATATATATATATATATATATATATATATATATATATAGAGTATGGCTAATGTGAAAATGTTTGCATATCTCACCGAGAATCGAATCGTCGGATTGCACTTCTGCTGCTAGTTTCAGGAGGTGCCGTGTGTCGCCAGTGTCTGTATCTAAAGATGTTAATTAGTAATAGAATTTCTTCATAACTAAGGAAACAAGAAAGCTGCTGACAGCAAATTACCTGAATTCATGACATTGAAGTTTTGCCTCTCCTCAACTGGTGAGGTCCATTTACTTGTTCTTTCTGCAAAGAAATATTAAGTTTGAACTTACATTCGGTTTGGAAACATCCCTAAACATGCAAATTTAACTATGAAATCAATAAATAATGAATATATATTTAAAAAAATTCAATAATATGTCAGTTATTTCATGCTAATGTAGTATCAACCATCAAATGAATGATTCCGTTGTATAACTGCTGGTACTGAAAGCAAAAAAATGCAACTAATTCACTGAAATAGACATAGTTGCATTAACAATTAATAGATTTCAATCTAACCCTACCCCTCCAACCCCCACCCCTCTCCCTCCCTCCTAGAAAGAGGTACCATTGTCCATTAATCCGGAGTGAGGTATCATAGCCGGATTGAGCACCGAAAGAACAACAAGCATAAAGAGGAGGCATTTGATGGCAGCTCCACAACCGAATTTTTGTGTATCTGGTGCCTTACCAAGCACACAGGCTTCTTTCATTTTCTTCTTTTTAAGTGGCTCCTCACTTAGAGATCTAAGCAAATGCTTAGTTTTGAAGTCTATATGCTACTCCTATATACTTCTTATTGGACCCCTTTACAATCAAAAGTATACTATTTTGATAAGCGGGGTCTCAATAGAATTTTTTTTTTTTTTTTTGGGGGGGGGGGCACTCCGGAACAGTACATCTATACCTCAATAATAACTTTACAAGTGTAACCAGACAACTTGCTTTTGTATATATATTCCTCTTGCTGTTTGCACTATGTTATCAGTAAAATAGAAAGAAGATTTAACAACTCCATAAAATAACGATAGAGATGATGTAAAAAAAGTCAAATGAAATTACTGAAAGAAATGTTAAATGTCGTTGGCAAAAATGCATTTTTTTAGAATAAGACAACGGTTATTTAAAACAACCGTTGTCATAGAATTAGCAAGGCTAACGATTATTTATATACAACTGTTGTCTTATCTTTTTAGAATTAATTTTTTTCAAAATCCTAAGATGACAGTTATTTAAAATAATTGTTGCCTAGCTCAACCTATCCCAACAATTATTTTAAATAACTGTTGCCTTATCTCTAACCCTAGCTTAAAAAGCGCTTCACAACTCTTTCTCTCTTCGTCTCGTCCCTCCTGACTGTCTTCACAACTTCTCAAGCTTCTTTGCTAGATGTGATCCCTCTCTTCCCCACCTGTAGTTGATTTGATCTGCTATGTGTGGAGGTTACCAATTTTACATATCACACACCTCTTGTTTCTTCTGTTTCTCACCGACGCCTTGGACATGAGAATCATCGATTCCGCCAAATAATCCATGTCCCCACAGGTCTCGTGTTTTTCTCCTCTCGCTTATGAGCCTTGTCATGTTTTTCTCCTCGCAGTGTCGTCTTCATCCTCTTCTTGAAGGTAATTTTTTATTTCGTTATTTTGGTATTTCTTATAAATATTTAGAAAAATAATTGCTGGAAGGACTGAAAAATATGATGTTTATTATGCAAAATGATTTAGGATTTGATAAGATATAGTTAAGAAATAATTACATTGTTAGAATTTTGAGTTTGTGGTTTGATCAGAAATTGATGCTTATTGTTTAGGGTTTGATAAGAAATAGTTAAGAAACAGTTATATTATTAGAATTTAAGGTTTAGACTTTGATACAAAATTGATGCTTAGAGTTTAGGAGTTTGATAAAAAAATAGTTAAATTATACAAAAATAAGTTAAACTCTTAATAATAGTTAGAATTGAGTTAAATTGATAAATTATTATTCTAGTATAGCATGACATTGTGATATATGCTAATCAAAATTATGTTACAACAATTTTGTAGGTGAAGCACGACTGATAAGGCGATAATCTAACAATCAGTGTTGATTTAATTTCACCACTATCACGACACTTGATGTAATTCATGTGTTTCATTTTAAAGAGAAAAATCGATTTTTCACCCTAATAGAAGAGGTTATTTAATATGCTTTTTCTTTGCATTTACTATGAATGTATTATTTGTTATTTGTGTAAGAGTTTGTATTATGTGTTTATCTAGGGGTTCCTTGCGAGAGATATTGCATGGCATGATTTCTAGTACGTAGAAAACATATGGGCCACTTGTGATGAGTAAATGAGTGCAAATGAAGCCAATTCTAGACAAGAATGCACGATTTGTCTAGAAAGCTTCACAAACTCAAGTTCCGTAATTCTATTTTGATGTAATTTCATGGTAAAGAACTAAACAAGAGATCCTGCATTTGTATCATTTATGTGATAAGTAACAATTGCATATTTTAGCTATCTTTTTGTATTTTTTTTTTCTTGTTAGGTGTTTTATTTGCATTTTATTTCTTTTTCTTCTTTATTTTGATGTAATTTTTGTAATGCTCCATGTCATATGCAATATATATATGTGTTATCTATTTTATCTATAATCTGAAATGACTGTGACAATTTACATAATATGTTGGCTAGCAAATTTAGGATTAGACATTATAAAACGTTTTAAAAAAATACAAACCTACAACAACGATTATTTAATTAAATAATTAGAATTACAAACTTGCCAGAATAACAAATAATAGGATGGTTCTAAAGTCCTAGAAACGTGTAGATCGAGGGAGTATGAGGAGAGGTTCAGCGTTAAGCGTGGATCGTGCATTCATGCATTCATGCATTCATGCTCTCGATCGGAACAAATTAAATGGTATTTTGATAAATCTAAATTAGTAATTAATTAATATTAATTACTTGATTAGTTAATTCCTTGGACACGTGCCATAATATTTGACTTAGTTTGGATCATGGCCTCATGGCCTCATGGCCTCATGGCCTGTCGTAGATCAGAGAGAATCAAGAAGCATTTTAGTTAATTTATCTAGATCTTAAATTAATATCTATTTGACATGATCGATCGATTTGCCGTTGGTGTTTAATTTGCACCTAAATCTAATTCATTGACTTCATGGATCGAGAATCCAACTCAGTAACGCGTTAATTAATTCGGTGTTACAAACTTCCACGGACTTCTAAATGTCAGGTTACCGATAAGATCTTCTATATATATATATATATATATTCATTTTTACGTGTCTTCATTATGCCTTCAATTATATTTCATTCATAAAAAATAATAGATGATCTTCGTTTTAAATGCATAAAATTATGTGCATGATAAATGATTGGATTTTGAAGGCACCATTGATGCACAAAATAATAGGGGAATTATAACCTTCCACTATTTAATATAACATTCATAGTTGAATTCTTTATTCTTATCTCTTGAATGTTGATTATTTATTCACTATTTGTGCATGTTGAATGTCAATTTATTTGTACATTTCAGCATTTGTCTAATATCTCTTTCTAGTCCGTTTGGCAAATCAAGGAATAGCATTAGAAGAGTGGAATTAGAATAGTAAAAGTAGAATAGTGTGATTTTAGAAGAGTGATATTCTTGACTATTCCGAAAAACGAAATTATCGTTTGGCAAGTGTCAATTGGAATAGTAAGAATGCTGATATTTATGATAATAACAATGATTATGATATAAATAGTAATGATAACAATAATAAACTAAATAATATCATAAATTAATAATAATATGCATTATTTTTCAAAATAAATAAAAATAATAAATTTGATGATAATAATAATAATAATAACTACAATAACTAATAACACAATAGTAATAACTATAATATAAGAAAAAAAAATTATTATGATATTATTATTTTAAAATAATAAAATACTAATAAAATAAAGATACAATATGATATAATAATATTAATAACGATAATAGTACTAATTAAGTAAATAATACAATAAAATATTATTAATTAGAGTAAATATAACTGTCCCCCATATTAGCGTCCCCCTTACGCGTCCCCCCACTCAAATGTAATGATAAATTATTTTTAATTCTTTGTATAAATATTTTATTGAACAAATGCAATGATAATCATTTTTGAGTATAAAGACTTATACTAAAAAATATAAAGACTACTACATTTGAGTATAAAGACTTATATGGGGGGGCATGTAAGGGGGGACAGTTAGTCTCTTCCATTAATTATTAAATATAATACAACATAATCAAATAATAATGCTAATTACAGTAATATTAATAACAATATTAAAAAATTGTAATAATATGTATTATTTTCAAATAATAATAATTAATAGTAATTATTAATATTATTTTAATAATAAAGATAATATAATAATAATAATTATGTATAATATACTAAAATATTGTTAATTACAAATATAATCAAATATAATCAAATAATAATGATAATTATATTAATAATAATAACAATAATCTAAAATTATAATAGCATGCATTCTTTGAAAATATTAAAATAATAATAATTAATAGTAATTATTAATATTATTTTCATAATAAATATAATATAATGATATTAACAATAATAATAAAGTATATATATATATATTAAATTGATAATTACATTGCAAATTTGGTTGCTTATTCATACGAAATAGTGTATTCCAGGATCCCATCTATAGGTGGTATACTGGAATAGCATATTTTACCAATATTCTATTCTTTCAAAACACGTTTGGCAACCCTCTCATGTTGGAATAGAGCTCTATTTTGATATTCCTTGAGTGACAAACGAACCCTAAATGAGATATGATTTTAGCATTATCCTTATTCGTTTAATTATGTGGATATAAAATAATTTCAAATTTTCAATATTATCAACCGGTTCTAAATGAGATATTGATTGGGCGCATCTATTGCAATGCAATTAATTAATTGGGAAAAAATGAAAGACATCTCAAGAGTACATTAGAAGTTGTGCGGAACTAACAATTTGAAATTTTAGGGTTGCTCTTTCACTTGCATTTTCTTTGTTCAGAACTATGTTTTGCTCATTCTCATTTTATTTTCTTTAGAAGGTATTGATTACAATAATCTAATTAAGTAACAAAAGAGCAATTATTCTAGTAAAAGCAGTCTAATTGCATAATGATCAATAATTATTCTTTTTAGTTTTGAAAACTAAGCATG
Source organism: Eleocharis quinqueflora (assembly GCA_964058865.1). Classification (NCBI taxonomy): domain Eukaryota; kingdom Viridiplantae; phylum Streptophyta; class Magnoliopsida; order Poales; family Cyperaceae; genus Eleocharis; species Eleocharis quinqueflora. The sequence goes on along the minus strand of CAXKVX010001236.1, from coordinate 17,377 downwards.
CAGTTCAACCAATTTAGACTGTCCAATGTCCATATTTCGGAAATGGAAAATGACACAACAGAATGTGAAACAATTTGTAATTTATAACGTGTAAGTGTGTATCTAGTTCCAATTTATATTTCTTTTTGGTGGCAAGAGAAAGTACATGAAAACTGTGTGTATCTAGCCTGATAGAAACTTATCAAGAGAAAGTACATGAAAACTGTTTTGAGCCCAACATTGTGGGCCTCTACTAGGCCTAAAATTGGAACTGAAAACTCTTTATCTACTTCAACTCTAAATATTGTCAATATTATTTACATAGAAAAACACACATTGCATGTCAGGAATTATTTGGTTTCTGGTGAGAAAATTTCCCATGCATGGCAAATTAGAATTGACAATGCAAATCACAACAATCAACTCAAAGGCACCATATCACCTCATATATAGTCTAATTGTATTCTTACTGCATGTTATATTTCATAGACACCAGAAGTCAGAAGAGTACCAGAAAAGAATGTCAAGATGGATGTTTACCAACTATAATGATTCCTTACCTATGTTCTAATCAATTAGCAACAGTAATGATGATATTGACGACGAGGATGATAATAAGATCATATATCGTCATCATCAACAACAATAATTAATCATTGTAACGTAAACAAACTTGTCGAATATTACATAAGATCGAATGCTTACGTGCCGAAATAATGCAGAGTTTAACCCTTTGTATGAAATAGATGAAAAGAGAGAGAAAACAACTCTACGTACCACGGTTATGATCTTCCTATTTTGAAAAAAATATAATATTCAAAGTAATAGGAATAAAAAGATTAAACTTACCAATTGGTGAGTATCCAAATTCCAGCTTTAGGTTAAGCAATAGAACTAGAATTAGGAGACATGGTGCCAAGAGACGAGCATAGTATAGTCTGTTCCTTGTTACTTTTCCCATGATCGATTTCTTGCTCTTGCTTCTTCAAGTATGCTCCACTATAGGTTGATCTTCAAGATATATATGTATGTACTCGTGATTTACTTGTACGTAAAATAAAAAGAAAAGAAGAAGATATATGTATTTTAAATCTTTGAATACTAGGTGTGTGGCGGTTTAGATAGGGATGGAATAGACATTTTTGACTCAATCAAGTTGAATATATATACACATCAAGACATATACACACGCAATTCAGAACTGGTCTAATGACATGGTCTTGTTAGGTGGCTTCAAATGCAGAAAGCAATAACAATTCCTGAGAAAATGAGATGTTAACTTCCTTGAAGAACTTATCCTAGTGTCCAAAATTTAATTATTCTTTCAAGATATTAAATTAATTAATATATGGGTGTTAATTGCATGCTCGAAAATATTTTGGAAAAAATATTGTTGATTAATTCTAAGTACGTATCATGTACATCCAATTGCAAAATAACTGTTTAATTGCGATGATGTATCATGTACATTCCGTTGCAATTGTAGAGATGTAGAATATTGTCTAATTAATAAATAATTGAACTAAAAAGTCCGTCTAAAAGGTCATATTAATATTTGCAAGTAGCTAACATGAGCGTTTTCATTTGTACAACTCAAATATAAAAATGTTCCAAGAGAAGTCAGATAATTAAAACTTGCATGGATAGAAGATTATGAAATTAATAACTTGATTATTTACTAAATTTCTGACGTGACAAATAAATTCAATTTCTGCAGTTCCGAAATTAATAAGTCGATTATTACTAGATTTCTGACGAGACAAATAACATGAGCGTTTCATGCATATACCGGCACTACTAGAATTGTTGATATTACTCTGGTTAGCAAAGATTTTTTCCCTGGTAAAACAAGATTTCACGGAAATAAAATCGTTTTTAGATTATTTTATTTTATTTCCGTGTATAGATTCACGGAAATGACTTATCCACAGAAATAACTATACAATTCCACGGAAATAACCATGTGCTTCCACGGAGATAGTTTTCCACGGAAATGACTTATGCGAACTGTCCAAATCGTTCCAAAATTTCATTTCCCTCTCTTGGTTCCTTCTAAAATTCGTATCTAAATCTGAATATTTCCCAATCTCACCATCAGTTCATTTCTTTTTAACCCAGAACCCTAACTCGCTCATTTTCTCTCTGTTGTTGCCACTCACTACGGCGCCGCTTGTTGATCTAGTTGCCTCCGCCTTTCTACGCCACCGCCTAGTCGTGCTCCACAATACTTTGCCTTGTCTCACCTCGCTGCGGCTAGTTCCATCTTGCGGCACCCATCGTGCTTCACGTCGCCTCTCTATGGCCAGCTCGGACGATCATGGTCCGGGGTTCCACCAAGGCTAATTCAGGTATATATATTCTCTACTCAGATCTAAGATATTTTTCTCTAAGTTTGTGTTTAATTTTGTTGAATGCATTCCTCTAGTACTCAGGTCCTTTACGATATTGTTTATTAGATGTGAATTTCAATGCATATGAAGTGTTCGATAAAAATACTGTGTGAAATGAGCACAGTTCAATATGTGTCTTCAATGAATTTTCATCGGCCTCAATATCCCCATAAACTTGAGTGTCATTGCAGTATGCCCAAAGGACATGGGTCCATCTGCAAGAAGGTTGTATGTGCAAGGAAATAAAATCAATGGTGCTGGTACTGATTCTAGCTTTTTGTCCACCAGGTATTACCATCCTCTTATTACAATTTGCTAGATCTTTACTGGACTGGTTTGCACATTTGAGATTTGCACATTGATTAACTGATGAAACCTTGCTATGACAGCAGATGTCTAAGAAATTTTGCCCCTTTTCTGTTGGAATATGATTAGTGATGGAGATAGTCAAAATTACCATGGAATATTTAAGTTTACCGTTGGAAATAGTTACTATTGGAAATTGTTAAGTTTTCCAACCCTTTCAAACTGTTGTAGGGATTGTGTGCACCTTTATCTCAGGTAAGTTCCTCTTCGACTATCATCAATACTTTGAAATTTTGGGCTTTATGGTCATGGTTTCGTTTCAAATTGCTCTATTGTCAGTACCTTTATGCTGATGCTAAAATCTTGTATTTATTGTAAATTCCAATTGTAGGGTTATGGTTCAGACTACTCAAGAAGCCATAAGAATTAATATGTCTTTATTACAGGTAAGTATGCAAATAACTTAGTTTGTGTTTGTGTTTTTGGACTCTTTGTGATATGTTTATTGAGCTTTGCTTTCAGTGATGGCTGGATTGCTGTGTGGTGAGATTTGCTTTATTGGAGAGGTTATGTTTACTGGACTGTGATGTGTAGAGGCACTGGCACAACAATGAACTATTGTAGGATTTGTGTTAGTGTAGTTATCGCTTGATTTCTTAACTGCTTGTGATGTTTGCAATCGAACTAACGAGTGAGATCTTTGTTTACTTGCACATCATTAATATGTCAATTTGCTTACTGGTTTTTACCATTTTCTGGCACAAGCACAAAGTTAGATAAAAACTGAGAAATAGTTGTGTAAATTGGTTGTGCCAGCAATTGTGCATGTGCCTTGATCTGTTACCAGTGAAGATGGGCTTGCTATAGAGTATGAGTATTCTGCCGTCAAAATTGAAATAGTGGTGATGTGTTAAAAAAGAATAATTGTTCATAACTTATAATTAAAATTTTGGGATAATACAAAATAGTGGTGCTGTGTTGCTTACAATTTAATTTTTATACTTAGGATCGAGCTGCCCTTGATAGTTTTAGAGCACTTTGAGGAATCTTTCAATGGTGCATAGAAAACTCTAATTCTCTTTCAATAGAAGAACTTCAAACTGTATTGTACAAATCTTTCAACAAGAAAACTCTAATTATCTTTTCTAGTGTTGTATACTAGGGAGTGGGGATACAAGCATTTGCAGCGCAAGCCTCAAGTGGCGAGGCAGTCATGAATCAATGGTGCACAGAATCAAATCGGAACAATCCACTATAGTTTTTTAATTTTGAAAAAATAGAATGCTCTACATTTTGTTAATTAGTAATAGCATGGGATTCATATTTTGTGCAGTTTACAACTGTAAATTTTGATACTAGTAATACTTGCAATGTGTATTTGTTTAAAGTGATGAATTTGTTTATTTGTTTATTAAATGTCATCAATTTACATTTGAAAAATGTGTTATTGTCACAAATAATAGATTTTAGGTAAAAAATGGATTTAAAAAAATAATATAAAGTAATGTACCATACCGACAGAAATAATACTCTTAGTAATAAATTTGCACAATTACATAATAATTACATATGTTATTTCTGTGGATTTCATATGACTTGTTCTGTGCGCAATCCAGGGAAGTATTTAAATGCTACCCACAGAAATAAGAAGAGGGGAACCCAATCGCTGACTCATTTCTGTCGAATCACTTCCATGGTTAACTCCACGGAAATAGAATATTTCTCTAGTAGTCGACGGAAATGATATCTTTTGTGTCGAGAGTAGTTCCGTGGAAGCTTTTCCCTGGTTATTTCATGGAAATGATATCTTTTCCCTCCTTATGGCCAGAGAACAGACAATTTTTCTCCCAGACTAATAACGATAATTCTGGTAGTGCGGTCTGTTGATACCGCTTTTTGTTGCTGCAAACCAATACAATGGAAAAGTGCAGTTTGCAGTAACAAATTGCAATTGGCCTTGGATCAGCAAGTACCTGTCATTCATACAAGAGCTCTCACACTACCTCATTATTCACTACTACAAAATTGGACCGTTATAATAGCAGACTTAAATGGTCTATTGTAGCGGACCTAGAGGGCGTTAAAAGAGGGCTGCTAAATGTCTTACACAGCCGCTATAAAATCTTTAGGATATTATAGTGGGCCTTAACTAAACGCCGCTATAAAACCTTTAGGGTGTTAAAGCGGCATTTTGTTCATGTCCGCTATAATAGTTTTCAAATTAATAGTTTTCAGGTCACGGGTCATCCGACCCGACTCATGATTCGAAACTTGACGGCACTCGTAGATCCGAGGTCCGATCCGATCATGCCCGACCGACCTATGACGCGAAAGTTGTCAGCACTGGACGACCCGTGGCCCGATCCGATCTCGCCCGACCTGACCCGTGACATGAAAGTCAAACAATTCGACCCGACCCGGCCCGACCCAAATCCGTCCGACCCGCCCAATTGCCACCTCTAAGGTTACCCACTCATTTCAGATTTTAACAGTAACATTTGTTGAGAGAGAGGAAGAAAGGGTAAGAAATGTACAAATGAAGTAATCGAATTATTATAATAATAATGAGAACGCCCTCCTACTTTTGTTAACAAATCGTTTGTTTAAATTTCAAGAATTCACCTCTAATTACAAAAAAAGAATGTCACAATAATATAAGCTATTTCAAATTTTCCTAGAAAAAAATCCCACAAAAAAAATCAAATATACCCCTAACAGAATCACTACACAAATATACAATTTGAGTGTCTCTGTCCTCTATTGGACATAAGACTTGTAAACATCACTCAAAACTTCTTTGAACCTATCCACATTGAGCATTATATTTTGCTCATTCAAATAAATCCTGTACATTGTATCCCATCCTTTGTCATGTATTGCTTGAGGGTTTGTAAACACTTCATGATCCTTTGGGTATTTGTACATAAGCGTACTTTCATCTGCTTTAATCTCATGCTCCACATATCTCAGGCCCATGTCAGGTAAAGGGAACCCATAATCATGCCTTCCCACAAAACCCAAATCACCCCATGGTAGAATTTGAATAACAGTTGCATTTGTTGGTAGATATAACATGTTGGCTAGACCAGCCCCATGCACGCCTAACATTACATCACAAGAGTTCACCACATGTGCAAATTTGGGAAATTCCCTGGTTTTGTCTGGGTCAGCAGTTGCAACTCTAAACCCTACTTTCTTGGCCATTGCAACCAATTGTCTTTCATTGACAATAGCTCTTGTGCCTCTCCTCAACAAAATAAGCAACCTAGGCCTTCTTCCAGTTTTCAGGTCAATAACCCTGCTAAAGGATCTTTTAAGCGAGAAGGATTTTCTGATGAAAGCTCTGAAATCTTGCATTGTGTAATTATTCGGCGATTGAGTCGGGTCTACGCCCAAGGGTTTGTGTGATTTGACCCCGATTTGAGCCGAGGGAAAGCAATGCACATTTTGGTCTTGGTCTAGGTTTAAAATGGGATAAGGAGCAAGGGTCTTAATCATAGGGAGATACTTAAAAATCCACCACCAACTCATGTCAGTAACTGCGAACTGTACTTTTCCTTCATACTGGTTTGCAGCAAGAAAAAGTGGAATCAGTATATCGGTGTAGTCATGAAATACATTTCCGACGAAGCCCCCTGTTATGGATTAAAGTAAAAAAATCAATATTAACAATTTTAGTTAATTTCTACTGATATTTGTCAAATATAATCAGTTTTTGGCTGGACTAAGCTACGTTAAAAGAGTCTAACTTGCTTAATAGATATTACCTGTGGAGAAAACAATAACTGGTACATCGTGGTGCACGGTACAAGGTGGTGACTGATCAGGTAATGCCTGTTTAACATTGACTTCTCTGATCATTTGCATGGTAGGCTTCTCCCATTTGCGTGCATATGGCCGAATTTTCGATTCTGTGGTATCTTGTACAGTAGGTGAAACAAGTAAAACAGTAGAATATGTGCCTAATACTCTCACATCTCCTTCCATTTTGCATGTATCCGCTCTTGGGTGTGTGAAGTCGCATTCGAGCTTGCACTTTTTATTTTCTGTTGAACTAGACTCTGTTTCCTCTGTCTCGATCATGGCTGGCAAAACTTGTGTTGAATCAGACTCTGTTTGAATTCCAATTTTTATGTCATGTCAATACTATGTTTCAAAGTAATTCTGAAATGCATTTTTAAGAAAGGTTTGATAATTATTGGTACCTGGCTTGACTTCCTCTTGATTTTCAGAATCAGTTGATTGCATATCTGTAATTTCTGAATTCTCCTCTGCTCTGAGTTCTGTTTTCCAACTCTCAGTAGGTTCTGAATTCTCCCCTACACTGAGTTCGGTCTTCGAACTCTCTGTAGTTTCGTTTTGATTCCTTTCTTCATTTGATTGTGTTGGTAGCATCATTGCCCCACCGTCATCTGTTCGTGACAGAAAATTAAGATCACTCAAGGAAGTTTATTCTGTTATTTTAATTTGTTCCTAAAGAAAATGCATACTTTCATTCAAATTGTTAGTGTCGACTTTTTCTTCGTTAGAAGGGACCATATCATTTGTTTCATTAACTGAAAGAAGAATCATATAATGAGAATAATTAATATTCTGAAATGATTCTTATTAGTATCTAAAAAAAACTGTAGTAATGGAAATTCTTCTTTGGCAATTCACCAATTTCAAATAATTATTATTTACAAGATCATCATATTATAGGGTTTTATCAAGAAAAAATCAAAACAATTATATTAAAACAAAAGGAATATATTGATTAATATATATAAATGAAAGTAAATCCATGTACCAACCTACTAATTCTTCACGAAGAATAGTATTTTCACTTGATACTGTATGTAAGGTGAGCTTCTCATTAGCACCTGGACAAAAAGTAAATTAAGTTCAATCCAGTTAAGAAATCAAATGCATATAAATAAAGTCTTTGAAGCTTTTGAAAATAAAAAATAGTTGTCATGCTATCTGGAACAATTTATGAAATAAAAACTAAAGGAATGAAATTATGTTCCTTTTATTTCAAGTTTTGGGGACCATCAGTCTATGATTGTTGCTATCTCTTTTAACAATCTCAAGGATTATCTAGTTATCTAAAATTGATTCTTTTCTTTTTTTTGTGTGTGTGTGGGTGGTGGGCACTGTAGCTTGTCGATATGTGTATACTTATAGAAGTATTGATCTCACCTGTTGTTTCATTGGGACTTAAATCCTCTGTCATTCTAATAGGTAAATTAATCGCGTCATCATTTCCTGTGCATAAAGACGTAGTTAGAACCATGAAAGGTTTAATAGAATATCAATGAAAACAAGTAAAGAACCATCATATATTACCTGAGGTAGAATTTTCAGAATTGTGGTTTTCTTCAGAGGAAAGGGGTACAACACTTGCTTCTTTTCCTACAAAAGGGTAATAGATTGTTGTGTTGTAATTAGTTACTGGAAAAATAAAATCATGTCAAACATTTTCATCCCTGATTTTCCAAACAACAATTGACATATAATTCTTCTAACTAATAAATATGTTCCAAAGCATGAAAAGAAAATGTGAGTTGTTTTGAAGGCAAATAATATTTTTTATGGTGCCAAATGAAATCCTAGAATTTGAATTGAGAAGAAATACCACGTGAAGGGGTTGGCATGTGATTTTTATATTCTAAAAGGGCTGGAAATTCTTTTAGAAATTAATCATAGAAGTCCGAACATGACAAAAAGTAACAACCCTTCCAAGTTCCAACAGATAAATCAAATGGCGCCAACCCCCATTAATTAATATTCATTAGAAGAAACAATTAGTTGGTAATGCTCTAATTTGGGCTGCTAAACCAGTCAATGATTGCACTAGTGATTACAAAGGTTAGAGAAGGAGATGATCTTATAAGTTAAATAAAGGAGAGATGGCCTCTCAAATAGATGGCGTCAGAAGCGCAATAACATTCAGAGACTTCGACTATTGACTGCCTTTCTTATATGCAAATTTAAATTTAAATGTTACATATGAAATATAAATTATGTATGTCTGCTTTAGTACTTTTTATTCTCTACTATTGACGCTTACCTGTTTGTAGATAGGGTCACGCGTACCTACTATGTGACATCTACTATTACAATTTTATTTAGAAATTATTTTTTCTGGTTGATTGATCGGTTGGTGTTGTTTCTGATAATCCTGGTACATTGATTGGCATGTAGATGGTACCAAAATGATGTATATCCAATATTAGTGATAAAGTTTAATGGAAATCTTAAGTGTGGATTACGTTAAAAATTGTCAGAGAGATGGAAACACGGATACTATATAATAAAAATGAGAATGCATGGTGGGTAATAATTTTTATCCCCAAATTAATTGCCCTTAACCTGAACTTGAAATGGGTTTTTGGACGGATATTATATATATGATATCACATTTTTTCATGGCTACAAATACAATTAATACAAACCCAAATCACCCAAAATAACAGCAATAGTACCTGGTGACAATTGCAAACACGTGCCTTTGAAATTTGGATAGCTGGTTGACGCTTAAAATTGTGGTTTGGATTTCTGACACTAGTTTATTAGGTTATTGTTCACGAATACTCTTCAAATATTATACATAAAATTAGAGGTTAATTGGCTAGAAAAGTCAGCTTGGCACCTACTGTATTCTGTATATCAATATCGGAGTCAATTTATTCTGTTTTACTGGTTTTTACTTCTAGAAATATCCCCCATTTCAGGGACTAGTCCTGTGTAAATTTGCTATATTGTTTATGAGTTATGACATTTGATTTTTAATGCATTTCTATTGCACATTAAAAATTAAGAACTCATAATTTGATTGATAGATATGCACCCATTGTAACTTCCATGCACGTTTATTCCATTAATTCCAAAAGAAGAAAGTAAGAAAGAAGCAACATTGAATAAACAAAATAAAACATGAGATGCATGAATATTTTGAATTTGAAATAAAACCTTGCTCAAGGTGATTAGCTGTTCCTTCTAAGGTTGACAATGTCTCCAAAGAATTAAAAGACAGCTGCAAATTTACTGCAGAAAGGAGAACAAGTTAAGAAGAAATCAGAAAATATATTTCTACTTTTTTTTACAGTACTATTGTTCAAAGAGAAAAATCCTATAACATCCAAGAATTGTTGTTACAGCGTAAATAAGTAAAACAAATTAAATTAAGTTGAGCAGTCGCATCAGAAAAGGAACCAGAAGAAACTGATCAGCAAGAACAAGGTGCATATCAAATGTTTTTTGGTACACACAAAACAAATTCTAAAAGGAAGATGAAGAAAAGGGTGCAACTTCAATTAATACGGCTGCATCTCTTACATGTATCTGAAGCACGAGAATTCGATTCAAAAAGACTAACGACTATCAGAAGGGCGATCACACATCCAAAAATGGTCACTGCACGAATCCCTTTTCTTTTGATCTTATGAGCACCATCCATCGGTCGCTTCATGCTGAAACCCGATATTAATTATAATCTTCTTTCTCTATCTCGTTTCTCTCTCTGTATCTCTCAAAATGGTGTTTTAGCTTGATACATATATGCCAACTAGAGAAGTGTGAGAGGAAAGATGAAGTACACTTGGTCTAGGTTTAGCTTTGTCAAAAATATAAACAAATATAATTGTAAGAAAGAATAATGCTTTGCTGGGTCAGAGAGTGCGACTGAAGATTACAAGGCTGACAACCAATAAAGCCCATAGTAATCTTCAAGTCGCCAAGGAAATAATCTTTTTGTATTTCTAATTATCTGTTATGTATCACGTAATCAATTTGTTGTCATATATAATTTTATCTGTATTACCATGTGTATTCGAGGCTAGTTGGTATGTCTATGAGTCTATCTAGAAAGGAAGCTAGGTTGAGAAAAGGAATCGCCTTTTGCGTGTGCTGGTCCAAGTCTCCGACTCTCCTGGCCTCTAGCTCTAGGATAACTAAACTGGATAATAGATAGGAAGTGTGAAGTTACATTTATGTCCCTCAAACACTACATTTAGGAATGGTATAGTCATCTCAAATATGGGTTGTATCATTGTATGAATATTTTTTGTATGGTTTGCCACATGGGTTCCAGCAATAAATTATGATTGTGTGGGTACGTAGCATTTCAGAAGGAATTGATTCATTTCTTATAGTTTAAAAATTAACTGAACTTTTGAAAAAAAAAATGAGAATTCTTCATTTTCATACGAGTTTTTAAAAAATATTTCACGACTCGTAACCGTAAACAATAATTTTACGATTTAAACGATATTGAACGACTGCTAAAGTGTTTAATAAATGAAGCTTATTTATTAAAATTAAAGGTTTAAACAAAATTTAAATGAAATTTAATTAACCGGTTTAAACAAAAAAACTAAAAGCTTGATTATATACTATATACATATATAAGAGTATAAAAAATTTATGACGTATATCAACTTTCTTTCTTCGATCATTTCAACTTGAATCCAAGGTATATCACTTTCAGGGCACATTTTTTTTTTTGAAGCAGCAGGCGAAAAGCATACTAATTAATTTCATTGATTAAAAAAATATTTACAAAAAGAAAAGAAAGCAAACGAAAATACAATGTCACCTATATACATCCATATCTAGTCTTCTATTTTAATTAGCCTATTCTAACAACTAGGTAGTGATTGACCTGCACTGGCTCCATTTCTTTCAGCTGCTTTATTCCAAAGCGCTGCTCCGCTAGCACAATTCGCATGAGGCTGACGTAAGTTGTGGAGTTTTCTTGGAAGATGCGACTGTTCCTTTCCTTCCAAATGTTCCAGCATGTCTCGACTATGCGTCTCACCGACTCGATACGTTTTTTGCGTAGTAATCCGCAAATATGCTCCGATAGCTGTGAGAGATTTAGCGGGGGTTGTTCCGATCATTGAAGCAAGTCAACCCATAGGCATTTGGATAATGAGCACTACAGAAATAGGTGTTATGTGTCCTCTAGCATGCCCAAGTCACATAGTGGACAAACCATGTTGTTTGGTCAGTTTCTTTTCTGAAGATTGACGCTTGTCATAAGGCGGTCCCTAAAGAGTAGCCAAAAGAAGAAGCGTGTCTTGGGTGGAGTTGACAGCTTCCAGGGTAGCAGAGCATGACGAGGTCTGATGCCAGGGTCAATCAAGAAGTTGTAAGCTGACTTTGACGTGTAACTTACAGATGAATCGTGAAGCCATGATATGCCAGTCGTTTGTGTCGTTATTGTCGCTTTAAAAATAGGTAGAAGTGTCGTAAGGTCGCAGAGAAAGAAGGAAATATTCATGTCATTCGACTGAATTTCATTGAAAGATGTAATTTGCAGTTGACTTCGAATCATTGAGGGCCAAGATGCTAACGAATAGCTATAGAACTTCCAAAGCCATCGAAGCAGTAGCGCAATGTTCTGGATTGTAAGGTCCATAATGACCGCTCCTCCCAATTTTTTCGGTTGACAAACTGATGTCCATTGCACTATGCAATGACCCCCTGAGAGGGAGGCTATTGAACCTCTCCAAAAGAAGCGACAAAATAGTCCTTGCAGGTGATTGATTACCCATTTTGGCAGGAGAAAGACCTGCAAGTAGTAGAGAGGAATTGCAGTTAATATCGATCTTACCAAGACCGCCCTTCTGGCCATTGATAATGAAGCACGTGGTGGACGTTTATAGGAGAGTGGCAATCCCAGATATGTGATTGGGAGAGATAAAGGAGCGCATTGTAGGATAGCTTGAATCGTAGGGATGAGCCTGTCAGGAATGAAGCTGGGTACGAATCCACTCTTCGCAAGATTGATATGTAAACCTAATATTTACGCAAAATGCTGCATGCATGTCATCACAAGTGTTAAGTTTGTTGGGTGGGCGGGTGTGAATACGATCGTATCATCTGCGAATTGCAGCAATTTTCTTTTGCACTCCTGAAAGATGAAACATTTGTGGTTGCGAGTCCATTGTCCAGCACAGAAGCCCCTTCGCCGCCACTCCCAGCCTGATATTGACGTTGAAGGCACATTTTAAAAGTTGCCAAAATTTTTGCAATACTTATAAATTCTTAATAATACATTCTAAAATTTATTACAACATCAACAAATTATTTGTATTGCCTTAATTTAAAGATAGTATTAAAATATCTTTTGTTCTTGTTATTGTCCCATCAAAATATGTGGTCCATAAAAAATTAACTGAATATTAATTACATGCTATTCAATACGTTAATCATATGATAGCAATTATTGAATTTTTATTCTGAATAATGAATATATGAAAGAATAAAAATTAAGTTTTTTTAATAAGAGGAAGAAACCGCCACTTCCTCTTATAAAAGAAGTAGAATTATTTACACCAGTTGGAGCTATTAACCATCTGATAGCCACAATTCATACTTTTCCTCTTTCTTCACCATCTGTCAATGACATCATCCAATTCAGCATCACTTCCTTAAAACTCATGTCCAACCACCTGACCAATAGTGCAAAATTGATTTGATTTTAGCACAATTGACATTCAAGTGTCTAGAATTAGTGACATTAAAAAAACATGTTTCTCTCTAGCCAAACAATCCAAAATAAAGTAACACAAGAAATTAGAAAACCAGCTTTCATTGATTGTGTAAAATTCATTCAAATGAACCCAAATTCATCTAAACTATTTGGGGTACTTTGGATCTAGAAGGAACTCAACAATCATTTCCAAATTTGTTTCACATGATTACACTGAGTGAAAGGTGGTCCATCGTTTCATTGTATGTGCAATATATACATCCCACCCCTAGCACTAAGGTTCATTTTCACCAAAATTTTCTTTTGCTAATGAGTGAAAGAAATATTCTGGTTTCCAAGAAATTTTAATCTGTCATATAATACTTAAGTAATTGTCAATAACCCACCTATTTATTAACCAATCATAGATATATTTTTCCCTTATTTTTTATTTCTCTGCCTTGTCAGAGAGCAATGTCCTTTGTGTTTTATAAGAGCATCACAACCAATATTTTCTGCTTCGCCTCATACAATTGTTGTAACTGCACTTGAGACAGATGTCCTCTAACATGAAGTTGAAGGTTATTATTTATCATGACTTTACCTAGAGAGATAGATGTATAAGTGCAAATACTAAACAATGTTGGACATTTAATATAAAATGGAACCTCTCCATTCTATTTGTCAAACTAGAATCTAATTTCAACCTTCATCCCTCTATTAATTTCAATTATATGCTCATAATTTTTTAGCAACTTCGAGACAGGAGATCATTTAAGTTGGTTCTTAATAATTTTATATTTGATTTCAAGCAAGCTTTACCATCAAGCTACACGTGATGAATCTTTCTAACATCTAAATTCACTTGCATAAAAGAGATATATTCATAAATTTTAAATTTGCAAGTCCTAACTGTTAGGGTTAGTGACGATGGAAGTCACCGTTATTATTTGTGAAACAGAGAAGAGAGAGATCTCAAGGGAAGAGAGAAGAGTCTAGAAAATTTTGTCGGAAGCCACCTTCCATTTTTCATTAACTTAATTTATTAGAGTCTCTACAAATTGACAAATTAGACACTACAAATATCAAATATTACAAATGATAAGAAAAATGGTAAAACAAGAGGAATGAGTAAGGGAGCGAACAAAACTCCTCCCGACTCATGGAGCGCATCCTTCAACCAAACCCGCCTTAAGACAACAAGCTTCAAGCTTCAATGATGGTATCGGATTTGTCAACATATCCGAACAATTTTCACTCGTATGAATTTTATCCAACATATCGGCTTTCTAACATCTTGAATCCAATGATATCTCAAATCAATGTGCTTGGATCGAGAATGAAACATCGGATTCTTGTTTAAGTGGATTGCACTTTGACTATCACAAAACAACACATACCTCTCTTGCCGAATATCCAACTCATGCAAGAATTTCTCACTTTGATTCTTTGAGAATCTGTCGAGTTCTCAAAGAAAGTGAGCTTGTTGTCCGTCATTTTCTCAACATCAATCGAATTTACACTCATATTTGACAAATCGGTGGTTTTTTTATTCACTAGAGGTTGGCCGAGATTTATTCTTCTTTCTCTTCGAATATTGTCACGATTTATGGCCTGTTTTCTGACACTCAAAGCACACAATTGCGTTTATGCAACCGCGAGCGAAGTGGTCACTCTCTCCACACCTAAAGCACTGATCATCCCTTTTGACTTATCAACTATTTTGGAGGGATGAGACTTTTTTTTTTGAGGAAAGTAGGCATGGCCTACTTAAAATTATCATTAAATAAAAAAGTTTATTACAATATTTACAAAATGTTAAAAAAGGTGGATAAAAATAAATTGTATCCTCTACTCTAGAAGTGCGCCATCTAGTTAGATATTTCCTTTGTAATTTTCAGCTCTATGAAGCTTCTCGGTCTTGCCTTGGCTGAGAATATTCGACATTTGCGTTCTTTCCAGGTGCAATAGAGCGTTGCGCAGAATCTAGAGTCCCAATGGGTTGCTTCTATCGTAGTTAGATTTTCCCTAGTTGCCATCCAGAAGGAGAATAGGTCTTCAGAGTTTCTGGGGGGCGTGGTGGGACTCCTGGAGTCCCATATTTGAGCCATGTAGGGGCATGATAGGAAGAGGTGATTTGTGGTCTCCAATGTTCGGGCAATGCAGAGCGTACATGTGTTATTGCCGGTTCCTTGCCATGCTTGAATGACTTCCATAGTAGGTAGTTTGTTTCGAAGCGTCGTCCATATAAATATTTTGACTTTGAGTGGGGCCTTAACTCCCCATATGTAGGGTGCGCTTCGTGATTTGATGCCCGGGTTGATGAGGAATCGATATGTTGACTTGGCGGTAAATTGGCCCGATTTCGTCCAGTTCCATGAAGGGGAGTCGTCTGTTGATCTCTTTGTAGAGATTTAGAAGTGGGTTGAGGGAGAGGATGTCTCTAAGGAAGAAAGACGGGATTGCTAGTCTGTCTTCAAATGTCTAGTCCTGGTAAAGGCTTGGCCAACTGTAATGATTGTTGATGAATGTCGAAAGAATTGAATTTGGTTTTGATTGAATTTGCCATAGCCATTTGGTTAGCAGTGCAGTATTAAGCGTTTTGATGTCTAGAATGCCTAGTCCTCCATTCTGGTTAGGTAAACAGACCGTTGTCCAATTTACTAGGCAGCCTCCACCAATCGGTGAGTCAATTCCTTTCCAAAAGAATCTCATTTTTGTTCGTTCAATTTCCTTTATGAGCCAGCACGGGATCATGAAGGCTTGCATGTAGTGTAGTGGAATTGAGTTCATTACTGCATTGATGAGCGTCAGTCAGCCCCCCTTGGATAATAATTTCCCTTTGCATCTGCAGAAACTACGATGCTGGTAACTCGTAACTGGTAAATACAAACAAAAGATAAATAAAATAGACACTTTTAACTTCTTTAAATGGTGCCCCTGACAAGTGTCCTGACGTTGTACGACGAGAGAGTCTTGTCAGAGAAAACGGCTGACGTGGCCCTCAGAATATTTCACAAGATTTCTGTCTTTTATTGTTTGTTTAGTACATAGATTTTCTTTGTCTTTGGCCTGGTTATGTAAACAGGCGCAGCATTGTTTATATTCATTTATTTGTACTGAACAAAACAAACAAAATATCTATTCTAGGTCAAATACATATTATGGACGCATTTTTTTTGAACCGGATTGGTATATAGTTTGACGTGTATGCAAATATGATTTAGTTTTAAAAATCACGAAATTTGATTTCCTACTATATTTTGATACGAAGAATTTATTGAGAAACTTAAATCTCTAATAATTGAGCTATATATATATATATATGCATAATACAAAAGATGTTGTATTGTGCATATTATTTTAGTCTTGCTCATAATACTTGATTAATGCATATATATAGCAATGCGACTAGTTATTTTAAACACATAGAGGATGGGGAGGAACATTGCCTTTGTCGGTCTATGGAGGGATAGGGGGAGGCCCAAGTATTTAATAGGGAATTGTTGCGACTCGCATCCCAGTATTTAATAGGTTTGGCGTGGTCTCTTAAGTAGCCTCGAGTTGGGAGAAAAGGGTTGTGCAGAGGTTGAGCGAATCGGGAGTAGGGCTCGGTTGGAGGGGTCGTGGAGAGAGAGCAGGGTGCTGGCCATGGTTGGGGGGAGCTTGGTGGCAGTTGCTGAGGGAAGAGTTTGGGAGGATTTGGCTTGCGGGGTGGGTTTGAGGAGGTTAGAGGGACATGTTGCCATTGATTTGAAATGGGGAGTGGGGGTCTGCTTTAGAATAGGGTGGGATTCTTTAAAGAGAAGGCTGGTGGTGTGTGTGATGGCTTTAGGGTATGGAGTGAAAAGAGGCTGGAGGGATGGAGGCTGGCGGCGGCATACTTTTGTCCAGCCATTGGGCTCATGGCGGAAAAAAGCTAAACACAGTAGAGTTGATGACCAATTATGAGACTTTTTTTGAAGAGACGATGTGATTATCGTTGAGATTAGTAACTTTTGATTTCTCAACACTTCTCGAATCACCAAATCTATCTTCTTGGACCTCGCTCCCATCTAGTAGCACTTGTCAATTTGTAAGGTATACTTGAATCTTTGTGCACCGAATCATATAAGAGATGTTGTAACAACACGATCACGCTCTGAAGACGATGGATCAAGTCGAGAATCACGAGTTTAGACCAGAATACGAACGAGACTAGGGATGTGCTCCAGCGTCGCAAATTAGGAAGGGATGTTAGGGA
>CAXKVX010001235.1:0-26294 GCA_964058865.1 Eleocharis quinqueflora | reverse complement strand
TACTCCTCCATACGCCAAGACCTATCATTGTAAGGATCGAGGGAATGTGAAAGAGGAAGAGTGAAAGAACCACGAGATGTCCGCCAGGTGAGTCTCGGCCCCTCGGGAGTAGGAGTAATGGTGAGCCACTGATAGGCGCTGAGCTTCCCGAGGTCCACAGTAATGGGAGGAGCAATCCGATGTCTAGTCTCAATGTCAACCTGCAGGTAAGAGGCAATGCAGGTAATATATGACCCGCAGGTAATCTGCCCGGTGGTCCTACCGTGAGCTCGGATGGATATCCAGTGTCGCACCATCAGCATCATCAGATCGGGCCTCTTGAATCTATCTCTTCGGTGTCTCAGCATAGTCGCGAGGAGTCGTAGATCATCATGTGTGGGCCGGAGGGAGGACTCGCCGCGCGCGAAAACAGTAAATGATAGAGTCCTGCACAAGAAACGGAGAGATGGGTGAATAATCATATTGACCCGAAGGTCATTAGTTGCAGAAGCACCCAACTCCTGCCCAGTAATTCGGTACCAAAAATCAGCTCTACCTGTTGGCAGGTGCTCTCCCTCCTCTGTTTCAGGACCATAACCAATGTATTCAGTTTCAGGTTCAGGGAAACCAAACCATCCCCTCATGACACTAAGGTAGACCTCATAATACTCACCCATCATAAGAAAACTAATATAGGGTTCATCATCTTCGGGCTCATAAAGAGTGACCGAAGCTAAGAAATCATGGGTGAGCTCGGTAAAAGCAACATGGTCACGAGCGATATCCCAGAATCGCTGTCCTAAACCCACACGCCTAGTCAACACATCAAAATCCTCATTGATACCCAATTGATCAACCACAGAAAGATCAATAATGGGGGAAGAAATAACCGACTTAACACGGATACGCTCAATATGGTCGACATAATTCCTTTCTTCTTGTGTCATACGGTGGGACCGAGAGGTCTCACGACCTGACCGTGTGCGTGGCATGGTTGGTTTACACAATTGGGTTGGTACTGAGGCTGGTATCAAAGAATAAACACAGTAATTGGACCAATTTCCACCAACCACAGTTCAATTTACCCAATTACAGCACCAATTACAGTTCTAAACAACAATCCGTGGATAAAATAAAGATTAAGGAAAGAAATCACCGGATCGAAGCAGAAATTGCCAAAATTGAGCAAACCAGCGGCAGGCAGGGGTACCAGCGGCGGCGCAGGGTGATCAAACGGCGGCGCAGGGGGATGGCCTCTGTGTTGGCCCTCGGTTCTGACAGCAGCAGCAAAGGTAGACGCAGAGAAACCCAGCGGCGGCGCAGGGTTCTTCAACGGCGGCGCAGGGAGGTCTTGGCTGTTGCTCTTCGAAGGTGGTTTGCAAACTGACCAGCGGTGGCGCAGGGCCGTCGACCGGGGCGCAGGAGCTTCGTGCGGCGCGCAGGGTACTTCAACGGCGGCGCAGGGTTGAAAAATTGAAGAGAAAATTTAAGAAAAATGAGAAGGGGAAGAAGAGAGAAAGAAAGAAAGAAGGGGGTTCGGGTAAGAAGAGAGAGAGAGAAAAAAGGCAGGGGAGAGGAAGTAAGGGGAAAGAAGAGAGGAGAAAAAGAGGAAAAGAAAGGAAAAATGAGGGGAAACTAAGGAAAAAGAAATATGCAGATGCTAAATGCTAAAAAGAAAGAAAATATGCAAATGCAAAAAAAAAAAAAAAAAAAAATATGCAAATGTTGAAGCAAATATTGAATATTTACAGTTATTTACAGTTTTTATGTTACCCTCCCCATGCTTACCTTTGCACCATCCTCGGTGCCCAAATTCGAAAGTAAAGTAAGAGAAAAGGTAAGGGGAAGGGATACTCCCTCAACGTAGATACGGTTCAGCCCATGGGCACCACGGGCTCGGAGGTATCCTTGTTTCTGCCCACCAACTAGCATCCACACGCCAAGAGTTTGGTTGCGCGATTGGACGACCCCACCATTTAGGATCCACTTTCATACGGGGTGTTCGTCGGGGTGCAGTTGGGCGAGCGTCTTGTGTTGGAGACTTGTTTATAGTTCGAGTCGCCTTCTTCTTCTGTTTACGGATATCCCTCTTGATTTCCGCAAGTGTGATCGTCAAGTCAACGTCGTTGATAGGCTCAGAAGTCATGCGGGGGGTCCTCCTAACTGTAGCTTTCCAAGGCATCTTGATGCTTGGCTTAGGAACAGCTAAAACGTAGAAAATTACCCTCTGGTTGGTACCCAACTGGTGGTTGATGGATGTCTGCCACCAGGTTATTACTGCGCAGGCTGGGCAGGAAAAGGAAAGAAGGAGAAACAAGCAGAATTTTGGTTGCAAAATGAAAATTTATGATAAAGAGAATGAGGGAAGGTGGGGTAAGAATATAGAACCAGATGGAGGCAAATAAGGCAAGTTAATAACCCTTCCAACTCTGTTTCATCAGCTTTCCTTATCTGTCCCGCAGGACTCCACCTTCCATTTCAACCTTACTGGGCCGCAGGCCATCCTGATATGGCCGCAGGACACCTTTACAGGACCGCAGGCCATCCTTACAGGGCCGCAGGGGACCTTTACAGGGCCGCTGGGTCCCCTTACAGGGCGGCAGACAACTCTGTTATGCTGCTGGTTGATCCTTCCGATTCCTGTATATCAAAAATACTAACAAACCTAGCGTACCGCATGAGAGAGAACAGAAAAAAAAAAAAAAAATAAAATATAAACAAATGAAAGCACAAAATCAAAGAAAAAAGAAAAGAAAGACCAAAAATTTTGTCCCTTGGGTTGCCTCCCAAGCAGCGCTTGTTTACGGTCCCGAGCTTGACCTTATTGCGTCTAAGTTTCTGCTGAGATAGGCTCGAGCAGGTCCAAGTTCAGGCGCTCGTCATGATTTTTGTCGGCAATGTACGTCTTGAGACGCTGACCATTCACCTTGAAGATTCGACCGTCATTGCCCGAAATGTCCACTGCTCCGAAAGGGTAGACCTTCCTCACCGTGAAGGGTCCGGACCATCGAGACTTGAGCTTGCCTGGAAATAGCCTTAACCTAGAATTAAACAAAAGTACAAGGTCACCTTCTTTAAAGTCACGGCGCGAAATGCGCTCGTCATGCACCTTCTTTGTGCGTTCCTTGTAAATTCGGGCATTCTCATAGGCTTGAAGACGCATTTCCTCCAACTCGTGCAAGTCGAGGATACGCTTCTCCCCAGCGGCTTGTAGCTCCATGTTGAGCATGCGTGTGGCCCAGTATGCCTTGTGTTCAATCTCGACGGGCAAGTGGCAGGGCTTCCCGTAGACTAGCATGAACGGGCTCATCCCAAGTGGCGTCTTGAAAGCGGTGCGGTATGCCCAAAGTGCGTCGCTGAGCTTGAAAGCCCAATCCTTCCTTGTCGCCGACACCGTCTTCTCCAAAATAGACTTGATTTGCCTGTTAGACACTTCAACTTGCCCGTTAGTTTGAGGATGATAAGGAGTTGCTACCTTGTGGGTTACCCCATGTCGTTTCAGAAGTTGCTCAAACTGGCGGTTGATGAAG
This sequence comes from Eleocharis quinqueflora, assembly GCA_964058865.1. Classification (NCBI taxonomy): domain Eukaryota; kingdom Viridiplantae; phylum Streptophyta; class Magnoliopsida; order Poales; family Cyperaceae; genus Eleocharis; species Eleocharis quinqueflora. The sequence goes on along the minus strand of CAXKVX010001235.1, from coordinate 22,785 downwards.
TGTTTGCCCCCGTCACTTATCACAACGCGCGGCACTCCAAAGCGCGGGAAGATCACATCCTTGAAAAGGCGCTTGACAGAGTTACCATCCGCTTTAGCACAAGCTATTGCCTCTACCCATTTTGACACATAGTCTACTGCCACAAGAATGTGCTCATTACCATTTGAAGAGGGAAATGGCCCCATGAAGTCGATTCCCCATACATCAAAAATTTCGACCTCCAGAATGGGCTGTTGTCGCATCTCGCTGCGCCTTGATATGTTTCCGGTTCTTTGGCACTCGTCGCATGATTGCACGAAAGAATGTGCATCCTTGAAGAGGGTTGGCCAAAAGAAACCTGACTGCAAGACTTTGGCGGCAGTTCTTGGTGAAGAAGCGTGCCCTCCGTAAGCAGATGAATGGCAATGGAAAAGAATTGTATGTACCTCCTCTTTCGGCACACAACGCCTAATCATCCCGTCAATGCCGACTTTGAAGAGGAAAGGCTCTTCCCAGATGTAGTGCTTAGCATCAGCTTTGAACTTTTTCCTTTGTTGGTATGTCATGTCTTTCGGAATCACGCCGGCACAATGAAAGTTGGCAAGATCGGCATACCAAGGTACCGGAGGGATTCCAGAGGAGGCAGCAAGAGCTTCCTGCCTGAGCGCAGGTGAAGCCTGCGGGGTAGCAGGGAGCTCCTGCGGGTTAGCAGGGAAGTCCTGCGGGGTGGTAGGGAAGTCATGCGGGGCAGCAGGGTTTTCACAGGCAGTATACAGGGAATAGAGTTGTTCTCCGGGGATTGAGTCATCGATCGGTACACGGTCCTTTTCTTCACCAACCCAATGCAGTCTTGACAAATGGTCAGCCACAGAATTTTCCGACCCCTTCTTATCTCGGATTTCAATGTCAAATTCTTGCAAAAGCAAAACCCAACGAATAAGACGTGGCTTTGCATCCTTTTTGGCGAGAAGATACCTTAGTGCAGCATGGTCGGTGTAGATGATGATCTTAGATCCGACCAGATAAGTGCGAAATTTCTCGAGAGCATACACTACCGCCAAAAGCTCCTTTTCTGTTGTGGTGTAGTTGGCTTGCGCAGAATCAAGGACTTTGCTCGCATAGCAGATGGCAACGGGTTTCTTGTCCTTCTTTTGGCCAAGAACGGCCCCCACAGCATAATCACTTGCGTCGCACATGATCTCGAAGGGTTGAGACCAATCCGGGGGCTGGAGAATCGGGGCAGACATGAGGGCTTCCTTCAACCTGACAAAAGACTTAGCACACTCATCAGAAAAATCAAATTCATTATCTTTTATCAGAAGGTTTGTTAGGGGCTTAGCAATTCGGGCGAAATCTTGAATGAATCGTCGATAGAAGCCGCAATGGCCGAGAAAGCTTCGCACGTCCTTAACAGTTTTAGGCACGCACATTTGCTCGATCACTTCTATCTTCGCCTTATCCACCTCTATGCCTTTTCCAGATACCTTGTGTCCCAAGACTATGCCTTCTTCCACCATGAAGTGGCATTTCTCCCAATTGAGCACCAAGTTAGTCTCCTCGCACCGCTGTAAAACTTTGCACAAATTTTCAAGACAAGAGTTAAAAGAAGTACCAACAACAGAAAAATCATCCATGAAAATTTCAACTTCCTTTTCAATATAGGCAGAGAAAATTCCCATCATTGCCCTTTGGAAAGTGGCCGGCGCATTACACAAACCAAACGGCATCCTACGATAGGCGAAGGTGCCATACGGACATGTGAACGTCGTTTTCTCCATATCTGCAAAGTGAATTGGAATCTGGAAGAAACCGGAGTATCCATCGAGATAGCAGAAATGGGAGTGATTTGCCAAGCGCTCAAGCATTTGATCAACAAACGGCAATGGGAAGTGGTCCTTGCGTGTCGCAGCGTTGAGTTTGCGGTAATCGATACACATCCTCCACCCAGTCGTGGGTCGCATTTGAACCATTTCTCCCTTCTCATTTTGAACAACTGTGTGCCCCCCTTTCTTGGGCACCACATGAATCGGACTCACCCATTTGCTGTCGGAAATAGGAAAAATAACGTCAGCCTCACGCAACTTAAGAATTTCCTTCTTTACCACGTCTTGGAGCACGGGGTTGAGTCGTCTTTGTTGTTGCACCGATGGCTTGTGATCATCCTCCAGATGTATTCGGTGCTCACAAATAGCTGGGCTGAGCCCCTTGATGTCATTAATGGAGTACCCAATGGCCCTCCTGTGAAGTCTCAACTTTTCCAAAAGCTTGTTAGTCTCATTGGGGCTCAAGTGAGCACCCACAATAACAGGAAAAGATTTTTCTTCATCAAGAAACTCATACCTGAGGTTGTCGGGCAGCGGCTTAAGTTCTACCTTTTTAGGGGTGTCAAGTGGCGGAATTCTGCCCTCACCGGGCTCTGGATCAGATGTCTGCGGGGGCGCAGGTCCTTCCTGCTGGGGCGCAGGGCCTTCCTGCTGGGAGGCAGGGGTCACCTGCTGGCTCGCAGGGGACACCTGCAGGTCATCCAAGACCTTCTGCGGGTAGCAGACATCAGCATTGACAGCCGAAACATGCGCCTCTCCATCCGCTGAAACATGAATCATTGTCGCGCAATACGACACTTCCGAGTCCATAACCTCCTGAAATTGAGCTAAAAAGTCAGAATGGTACCTTAGAAGATCGCATTGTCGCTCGAGGAAGCCTTCTTGCACTTCTTGGACCATCTCGTCAATGATGTCTACTTGGTAGCACTCGTCGGGGATGTCGGGATATTTCATCGCTTGATCGACTTGGAATTGCACTTTTTCTCCCCCAACAGTCATGGTAAGCGTGCCTTGGTGTGTGTCAAACACGGTGCGGGCAGTTCTAAGGAAAGGGCGACCGAGGATTATCGGTACCTCCTTATCTTCTTTCATGTCCACAACCACGAAATCACCGGGCACAAAGAATTTTCCAACTTGCACAGGCACATCCTCCACTATTCCCAATGGCAAACGCGTAGAAGAATCCGCAAGCTGCAGAGTCATGCGGGTGGCCTTGAGCTCCCCCACACCAATCCTTTTAAAGACTGTGTGAGGCATAAGACTCACGCTCGCACCCAAGTCACATAGAGCCTTTTTGATCACAGCTTTTCCAATGGTGCAAGGGATAGTGAACTTACCCGGATCGCCAAGCTTTGGAGGTAGCTCACGACTCACGACTGCGCTACATTCCAAGTTGAGTTGCACGCTGCCGCAATCCTTCAAACTCCTCTTGTTTGACAAGAGATCTTTCAAGAACTTGGCATACGTAGGCATCTGCGCAAGAGCATCAGTAAATGGAATAGTTATAGAAAGTTGTTTTAATACCTCCATGAACTTCGAGTATTGCTCCTCCGATCGGTGCTTGGCAAGCCTTTGCGGAAATGGAACTGGTGGCCTGTAAGATTGCTGCACCTTTGGGGTAGATTTTTCTGTCTGTGCAGCTGTCTGCTGGGGCGCAGGTCTTTCCTGCGGGGGCGCAGGTCTTTCCTGCGGGGGCGCAGGTACTTCCTGCTGGGGGGCAGGGCTCTCCTGCTGGTCACACACAACCCTGTCAGCTTTCTGTGCGGTACCCAACGGGTCGCATAAGGCTGTTTCAGCCTCTGGAACAGCTGCTGTATTTGCAGGAACAGATTTTGTCGGGACCGCCTCGGGGTTGGCGGGAGCAGCGTAAGACTTGCCGCTCCGTAGGACACAAACAGACTTGCAGTCTCCCGATGGATTTGGCTCCGGTTTTGTTGGCAATTTTGGTGTCTCAGAGTTAGATCCTTTGGTTTGAGCCTCTCGGATTTTTTGTAGCTCCTCAAGAATTATCATGTTCACCTTGCCTTGCTCGTGCATGAAGCTCTTGAATTCTTGGTTGAGCTGGACTTGCCCCGAAGTAAACGGTGGGCGGTTGTTGTTGCCTTGGTTGGGCCCATGGTTTTGGTACCTTGAAGGGTTGTTGCTAGATTGCCCAAAGTGAGGACGGTCGGGGTTTTCCTTCCAATATTGTCGGTCTGAGGGGACACTTGAGTAGGATTGACTGAACGGTGGCTTAGGAAAGTAGGAAGGCATGCTATTTAGAGAGTTTACTTCCTTTTCGGCTGTCCTTTGGGGGCAGTCAGCGTAGACATGACCCTCGTCACCACATAGTTCACAGCTCGGTGTTTCGACGGCCTTAGCGGTTGCTGCCTGCTTGTTGAGTTGTGATTGTAGTGCGTTCAACTTGGCTTCCAAGGCCGTGTACTTGTCAACTTCGTATCTCCCTCCTCCAGAAGCTCGGACGTCATCCTTGTATGACCATTGGTGCTGAAGGGCAAGTCTAGCGAATAGTTCGAGTGCCTCCTCGGGAGGAATGTGTACGACTGATCCACCTGCAGCAGTATTAGCAATAAAGCGGTCATTATCAGACAATCCTTTCATGAATGACTCTACTAGCATCCAGTCGGGCACATTATGATGGGGACAAGACAATAAGAGTTGGTTGTATCTGTCCCATGCTTCACCAAGTGATTCATCAGACCTTTGACTAAATGTGTTAATTTGAGCTCTAATTTTAGCAGTTTTTCTATGCGGAAAGTATTTAGTCAAGAAGAGATTAGACATGTCGGCCCAGGTACCAACTGAGCCTCGAGGAAGAGAGCTAAACCAAGCGAGTGCCTTGTCCCTCAGAGAGAAAGAGAACAAGTGCAATCGAACATAGTCTTCCGGCGCACCACCTCGCCTCACGGTATCACAGACTTGAAGGAAGCGGTAGAGGTGGTCGTGCGGGTTCTCATGCTCCATCCCATGGAATGCATTCTGCTGAATTATGTTGATGAGACTGGAGTTGAGATGCGGTTGTTCTCCTTGAAACATCGGAAGAACAATTGGTCCTCGTGCGTCGTCCGCTCGCGGGACGTGGTAGTCCATCAGAGTACGAGGCGCGCCTGTTGGGAAACGGAGTTGTGCTAACTCGGCCTCAAGGCGAGCCTTTTCTTCCTCCCAATTCTCTGCCATGGTGGTAGAAGAAGAAGAAGTGTCTAAATCAGTTGATGCAATCGGGTTCGGGAACCGGCGTCCACTCCTTAGGTTGTAATCTCCAACCACAGGGAATCGATCCAGTTTAGTTCACCTGAAACAGATAGAGACAAGAAGAATAAGAAAGTTAGGACTAAAAAGGGAACTAAAGACAAGTTTAGAAATAAATACACCGTCCCCGGCAACGGCGCCAATTTGATGTCAGAGATTGTGTGTGGTGTATCGTCTATCAAATAATACTTATATTTTCCTAATCCCACTTTTACGTCGCATCAATCGACGGTCAGTTATAGATCAGGGTCGAACCACAGAGACGGGACTTACTTCTAAACCTACTTTAAGTTCAAGTAACTCTTTTTGGTGTTTTGGTATAAATTGGGGGGTTTTGCAATTAAGTTGGGTAACAAAACAAATGAGCAATAAGTAAACAGTAGTAATTAAAGCAAGAAGACAGAAACAAGCAAGTAAATAACTCAAATAATCAATAGGATAAGGGTTCCCAGGGTTTAGGATCGGATTTTACTTCAGGATTGGTTTCCTGCGGCCTGGCAGGAGGTACCTGCGGGTCTGTAAGACCTCCTACAGGGCCGCAGGGTTTTTCTGCTGAGGGGCAGGAGACCTCTGCTGGGTTATGTTATGTGTTGTGATTGGTGGTTTGACACACAAGACTAACTTAAACTCCCTCAACTGTCGTTTGTTGGTTGTTTAACAGATCAAGCAAGTCAAATACACCTTTAATTCTCTCCCGAGTACTTAAAATCAATTGAACGCGTTCTAAGGTCAGTTCAACCTCCCGGTTGAACACGAGATTCCCTTCCGGGTTGTCTCGGACTCTAACAAATCAACCTAAACAGTTCCTATATTCAGTTGATAGTTACTCAATATTAATACCGCACTAGGTTTGGCCTTCACCTACGGGTTACCAAGCAACAAGCAAGCAAACATAAGAAAAGACAAGTATCAAGCAGTTCAATATGAAAATCACGACAAATAACTCAGTTAATACATCAATCCATCCATGCAATCATTATCCTACCCTAAGAACTAAGTAAACTACTCAGATCTCATGTTCATACAACAAGAAAGCAAATAAAACAGAGAGTTCATAAATAGAGATACGATAAAACCCTTAATACTTCGTTCTCCACTGCAAGGTATGCTTCCCGGCCTTGAATCCCTCCTTAGGCGCGAAGAAACCTTGGTAAATGATGTCCAACAGCCTTCCCAGGTCTGTTGGCTTCAAGACGGCGTCCGAAGAGTCGAGAGAGGAACCCTAAAGCCTCTGGAATAACTTCCTTTTATAGGGTCTGAGGCGGTTCTGAGGCTGGGACCTTCCATATCTGTCCCTGCGTGGCCGCAGGTCCCATCAACGGGCCGCAGGGTTTAGTTCTAGCCCAGCATAAGTCTTCTAAGGTTGCAGGAGACTCTCCAGGTCGCAGGAGGTGATAACTGGGCCGCAGGGACTACCTGCTGGGCGCAGGGGGGTATTTGCAGGACGCAGGTACATCCTCTGATCCATCAAACATCTTCTAAAGTTGCAGGCTAGTCTCCAGGGCGCAGGGCTTGTCTGCTGGGGCGCAGGAAAGGTCAACAGGCCGCAGGGGTGTCTTCTGGCTCAGCAGATATCTTCCAAGATGGCAGGTAAGCCTCCAGGGCGCAGGAAAGGTCTGCTGGGGCGCAGGCAATGTTAACTGGCCGCTGGGTACACTTACTGGGGCGCAGGATAGGTTAAACTGGCCCAAATCAGGTGCTATCTCGCTCTAAGTCTCTGTGCATGCATGCAAAGGTCCAATAAAGCTCCAACATGCCATAAAACTCAGCTACACATGTCATTCATCTTCCAAAGCACCTTTCAGTTGTCGGTTTTACTTGGTCAACTGTACAAACCAAGGGACGACTGTTTGGGAGCACCCAGGACAATCCCGCAACCATGTTCATCAGTTGTTTTGCCAGGTTAGATGAACTCAACCCAGGTTACGACATTTCTGGCACTTCGCAACTAGCCATATATGGAATCTACCTAACTCTCAATGATTGGAAGTGAGAAGTGGATGTGTACGTGATTTTGTGGATTCTCACAAGTCACTCCGCTAGGCACTTTGCGTGCTTTGGTAGACTCACTATACTCTCAAGATCACTCTCAACTGGTGTTCGGTGTGTGTAAGGTAAGTTTCACCATTCTCATTGTTTTGACGCAAGCGCCAGGCACAACGAGTAGTCTTTTGTTCTAATCCCTCCAAGATCACACGAGGTGAACTCTTCTTTGGGCATGGGTGCTTTTTCTTGGATATAACACCAAACACTAGGGATTTAGCAGCTAAGGCAGGGTTCCCTTGTGACCCAATGGAACCTGTAAGGGACAGGCACCGAACCCTGTCCATTCTAATTATTGCAGGTCGGAATGGACAACACCTGCCTTTCTTGCGGAACTTGGATAATTCATTTAAGGTGGGTGAAAATGTGTATCAGTGCACATATATGCGGAATCTCACATCCCTCCAATGATTTGTGCCTTAGGCATTTAGTGGATCTCACATTTCACTCATTGTTCCACTCAGTTGGTGTGTGTGTTGGTAAGTTTCACCAAGGTAAGGTTTCCCCATTCAGATAAGGTTAAACAACACATACCAGATAAGGCAGGAAACTGCTCCAAATGTCAAGGAAATGAACCTACAAGTCAGAATAGAGGCACAACACAACAATTGCAATAATATGCCCTTGATTGCAGTTATTTGGACCAATAAGGCTCAAGTTTATACCAAAAGACCCGGTTTTACCCTAAAGAATATATGTGTGAAATACACACATCATTGACAGTGCCACAAAGGTCCAACATTGAACTTGTTCTTTACTGAGTTTGTGGGGTATATTTAAAAAATGCCACAAAGTGCCACAAAGGTCCACAAAGTTCTTCTTTGCCTTTTATTGTCCAGATGTGCAAGGATATGTTTAAAAAATGAGACAAATATTAGAGTGGTGGCGACGTGCTATTGGCCATTGCTTGTGTTCTAGAGCCACGATGCAAGATGAAAGTTGTTGAGTATTATTATCAAGTGATGCATCCAGAGGATTATTACAAGAAGTACATGAGATACACTTCAAATCAGTACACAAGACCTCTGTCGGTTCATCACAAAGTGGCAATTATTGTATTGTTATTCATTGCAAAATTGCAATTACTTAGTTACAATTATATTTACTTGCTTTGCTTATTAACTTGCATTGTTTAGTAGGCAATCTAGTAGTGCATCAGGTACTGTCAGTGACATAAGAGCTAGATTGAATGATTTGTTTCATGGCAAGATGAGTAGTGAACTGATAAAATCATAGCTTGAGGAATATCTAATTGAGGCACTAAATGATGTCGATATGAATGAAGAGTTTGATATCTTATCTTGGTGAAAACTCAAGACCCCTAGATCTGTTTTCTTGGCTCGTCTAACTCGAAACATCCCAGTTGTTCCAATATCGATAGTGGTTTTGGAGTCGGCATTCAACATAAGTGGCAAAACACTCTCACCACTTAGGAACTCTTTGATCGATGAAAGCAATAAAGTTTTCATATGTGCTCAAGATTGGTTGCGTGCTTTGATCGCCGGTATGTTTTATCTTATTATTATATTTTTTAAAATACTGAATTCTTCTTATTAGTTAAATAGTAACATGTTCTTGATTTGTTTATTTGCAGATTGTAGTGAAGAAGTTGGTGATCCACAATGGTACAGTAATCAAGCGACGACAGATGATTTCATATGTGGCAGTGGAGCTTGACATGCTGCTACTTTGCTTGTCACAGTGTCAGTATTCTCTTTTGAGCTTTTGCTTTGTTGCTAGTTGGTTTTTGAGTTGTTTTGCCAACTTGCTACTTCTTTGTTAGTAGGTCAATGAGTGTGTAATTCAGAATGATGCCTGAAGAAATGATTTCTTTGGCTCCTTGAATCTCAAGCATGATTCTTTAGTGAAGATGTATGCATTTTACTGTTTTAATTCTTTGTATTTTTATCCATTGACCTTAGATAGATACTCTGGAAAATAGCTTCATATCTAGGTTGAGCATTTAAGATTGTTATCTGGGTATGGTTGTTATTTTATATTATACGGGTATGATTGTAAGACTTAATTTTGAGATATGAACGTTGTGAAGTTCATGTTTAGATTATGTAATTTGCTTGATTGAAGTTCATGTTGTGAAGTTCATGTACTTTGCTTGATAAAATGTGGGGTGCGTTTGGATCATGTCATGAGTAGTGCAAAAATAGTGCTATCTAGATTAGTGGTTGAAATAGTGGTTACTTTTTGCTATCCAAGTTAGTGCAAAAATAATACTAATTTTGTGCTATCTAGGTTAGTGAAAATGTTGTTTGGATTGCACATTTAGAATAGCGATAGTGAGAATTAGTAAAATAATAAACTATTTTAGTTTTTAACGGTAATAATAATAAAATATTGATATTAATTTATAATATAATAATAATACAATAATAATAAATGATAATAATATAAAAATAATAACACAAATGACAATAATACAAAATATTAAAGTAAACAAAATATAGATTAATAATAATAAAATAATGATAATGATAATAATAATAATACTAAATTATAATAACGACAATTACAATAATAAAAATAAAAATAATGACAATTATAATAAAAATAATAAAATAATGATAATTACAATAATAATAATAATAATGACAATTACAATAATACTAATAAAATAATAATGACAATAATAATAAAATAATGACAATTACAATAATAATAATAATAATGATAATGAAAATTACAATAATAATAATAAAAATAAATAATGACAAATATAATAATAATAAAATAATGATAATTACAATAATAATAATAAAATTAATAGTAATGACAATTACAATAATACTAATAAAATAATAATGACAATAATAATAATAATAATAATAATAAAATAATGACAATTAAAATAATAATAATATTAAATAATAATAATATCAAGATGATGATTACAATGTAATAAAATAATAATTTCGCTAAACATGACATGTGCTAATTTGCTAATCCTACAATTTTGTTGGATTAGTAAAATAGCACTAACCAACACTACTCATAACTTACTAATTCATGTTTGGATCACATTTTTGTGTGGATAGCAACACTAACCCATGGTTAGTGTTATTTTTGGTAATCCAAACACACCCGTGGTGAAGTTCATGTAATTTGCTTGATTTGGATGTTGTGAAGTTCATGTTTTATATAATTACATTGCTTGATATGAATATTGTATTATCTGAGATTTAATTGTTGTTAAGTTGATGTTTAGAAGATGTAATTTGTTTTTCTCTAATTTATTTTTTGTTTAGATTTGAAATTCTCAATAACAGTAATAACGATAAAAAAAATTAAATGTTCTTTGTTTTGAACATTATAGTTGAACGGAATGATCAACACAAATAAATTTATTTCATTAATTAAGCGTAATAATTAATGCAAATAGAATTTTTTTGTCGTTAAAACGAAACGATTAACGCAAATAGAAATTTTTGCACGATTGATTTTGACGTTTGACAACTCTAATGTAACTCTAGAGTAGTTAAATAAATCATCCGTTGAATTTTGGGCCATCAGCAAATTCATTCGGACATCTAATTTGGGCTTAAAGGGCTTCAATTATAAGGCCTATTAAGCCTATTTCTTTTAGTCTTATTTTCTTTGCATATGCCAGCCCGTATTTGAAAATGAGCAATATAGCATTAAAAAAACATGCATAAATATTGCTCAGGTTAGAAGCAAAGTGAACGATCATAACATAATATTTGGATATGTTCTAAAATTGTAACTTGTCATTAGTATCCCTGATATAATCCAATCACCTACATAAAATATAACTAATTATAAACCTTATGTTCGAAGAAAATCTGACTAGCACAATCTTTTCCAAATATATTATTTCTGTTTTCTGCGTATTATATTTAACTTTTAATAAAACACTGTACACAAACTCGATCTCTAATTCTCTATATCTGTAAGAAACAATTAAGCAATGGTGTAAACAATTATATGGAGTTATATTATTATATATATCCAAGAATGCCGGAAGAAGACTGCAATAGAGGCTTCAAGGCACTCGGTGCGAACTTCCTTGCGAACAGAAAACAAATTGACGACTCGTTGCCGTTATACCGGCACTTTTGTCCCTCTTTCACCCGTTTAAGAAATGCCTCGGTGACATCCCCTTTGCCGAATGCTGCTGGGTGGGACCCACCCCTTGACCAGTCGACCCAAGTGATACTTCGGCCAGCAATCAAACTCGGAGATTCGATTGACAACATGGTCGGAAAGTAATGCTCGTCGACATAGCACGCTGGTTTGCAGAACTCCTTAAATTTTGGGTAATATTTGGTGTCAGATATTATGTCGACTGCCAGTTTTCGTTGCACTTCGAACCACTGAGATCCCTTTCGCCACTGAGAGATATTAACCTGTTTCATCAAATAATGAAATCAGCTATTTCTAGCAAAACTAAAATGTTCGGAACAAAATACTGGTAAGTGGTAACATAGTATGACAAAGTATTAAATGTTGATGCATATACTAAACCAAATTTATTAATTATTATGTCATATATAATAGTTTTTAAAATTTTCATTCTGAGTTTGTAACACAAGTAAATAAATCGATATATCACCTCAGGTGCCATTCGGGGATTGTAGCGGCCTCGACCGTGGCGACTGGGGTCGTCAAAGGAACCAACAAAGCTGAATCTTGCTTCAACAAGGTACTTGTAGATGACGGGAAAGGGTAAGAGCGGGATGCATGATTCAGAGAGGAGGACGAAGCGCTCATTCGACCAATCGAGTAATGCATTCGCCAAAAGCCGTCGCTCTGCTTCACACATGCTCATCTTCCCCCACTCTGTTGGCTGCAAACATTTGGAAATTAAAAATAATGATAAATATAAACAAGAGAGGTATCATCACATGATGCAATTCCTTTGAGCTATACGAAAAGAAGCATACTACATTTGAGTTGATGGTTTCGTTGATTCCTGCCTCGACGCTGTGGAAAAAAAGAAGCTTTTAAAATATGCTTAACTCAGTGCTATAAATAAGCGAACCGCTGCGCGCCTGTGCTTCTAACTTATTCAGTATTTCAGTGCATAATCACGCGCATTAACTATTTTTATTTTTAAAAAAATTATCTTATATGATCATTTTATAAAAAAATTTCAAATACATAATAGTTTTGGCAAAAAAACTTCAAATATATGATAATTTTGAAAAAAAAAAATCCAGGAATTCAACTCCCCTCCTGAATGCATGTGGCTCCGTCACTACGACAACCACTGCGCCTTGCTAACAGACATTGTTCGTCTGTTCGACAGATTCCCACGCCGTACCGTAAGCACCCGTTCGCCACTTCGTTAGCTGCTCTGCTCGAAAGCTCGAAAGCTGTTGCGCGTTAGCACGCCCATTCGTTTTCTTGCTAGACGAGACTACTGAAGCGCTACGCCCTTCTAAACAGCTCCACGAAAACAATTTTAGAGATGATGACTTGTGAAATGCAAGAAACAACTGATACTAAGTAAGGCGCGTGCGATGACGTGTTAGCTGCTCGATCAAGAGAAGGAAAATTCATTTGTAGGAAAATTCATTTGTGATATGAGTGGAGACATTGGAGGCTTGAATCATATTGGAGAGAGCATATTTATCCAATTGAAATAATGTCTCGATGCAATTGTCTATGGGTGGGTATGGAATTGAAGTTTTGGACAGTCTTGCTTTCTCATTGTCATTGTCAATGTACTTAGGGATATCAACGAAGTGTGTTTTGTACGTTTTAACGTTTTGTTTGGTTATGACGTAACGTTAAATGCAAGTAATTTTTGTTGCGTTGTTAAACGAAACATAAGAAGAGAACGATTTTTGTTACGTCTAGTTAAACGCAACGTAAACACAAGTGATTCGTTACATTTCATTTTAAACGTTTCTTACGTCATGTTTATATGAAGTATATAAAATCATGCTTATATAAAGTAGTAAAGTATTCTGAAAAGTTGTAAATAATAAAATAACTAATTTGTCGATCTTTCCGAAGAGTAAAGTTAAAAAATAATAATTAAATAATGCTGATATAGTGCATTTTAGACCTATAGTGCATTTTTGTTTCCTCTTTTTTTTCTAAAGCACGTCGTGTCTCTTCTTCTCAAGAACTTTCTGCACAATTTCTCCCTCTCCCTCACTCGTCTCAAGGTAATTTCATCTTTCCTTTCTCTTAATCTTGCTTAACATCGCATTTCAATGTTCAATGTTCATGTGACCAACATTCAGTCAAATTTGTGTTAGGGTTTATGATATATTCACTGATGAGTTGATTTAGGGTTTAGGAATTATGATTGTACTAATTTAATCTTTCTTTGAAACAAATGGACATGTTTGTGTTAGCGAGAAATGTGGTCGATTGCCTCCTCTGTCTGTATCCACAAGTATCATACGGCGTACCCCAAGTTGGAGAGGGTGGTCAGAGAGATCGACTGGGTGCTTTGCAAGAAGCCACAACCATAATCAGCACAACCACAACCACAACCACAGCTCAAGGGAAAGACCAAGGCTAAGGCTGAGAGCAGCAGTTCTCGTAAGAGAAAGAAGGCCAAGATTGTATTGGAGAACGAATTGTGAGACTCTCCATGTGAGTCTTGTGACTCTCCTCCATCTGACAGTAAAAAATATAATTTATTTATCACTAATTAACTACTGCTAAGAATTTTCTTTATCATTAACATGTTCATAACTAATATAAATAGAGATGGTATTGATTGGGATTCGTTGGAGAACTTAGATGACGTTGGGACAGTGATGAACACGTATTTGAATGGGCCAAGGCCTGGGAGTGGGATAGAAGTCCTAATTGAGGAAGGGCTTTTGTCTTCTATAGGTTTGTTTTGTATAGAATTTTACTCTTGTTTTTTATTTTGTTTGTATAGGACTATAGCCTATAGGTTTACAGGAGGTTTTTGTTTGTAATCTTGAATGTATAAAATAGTTTATGTTATGGTTTGAAACGGTTATTTTTAATCCTAACATGTTATGTACTTATGTTTTGATTTGTTTTGATTTGTTGTTGATGAAGGATGTGTGTTTTAAAAGTTACTTTTCTTAATGAATTATGTACTGTTCATGATTTAAAATGTTATCATACATTTTTGTTCCTTGAGATTAACATATTATATCTTTATAAGTGTTCAAGAAGATGCGCTTGATCTTGAACCATAGAACTCTTCAGATGAAAAACATGTAATCTTAAATATGTTCACAATCAAGATAATTAAGGAGGAACATTAATTATCGTATAAGATTGTCATGTCAATTAAAGTACATTGCAGTTCTATAAATGTTGATAAGTGATTATCATTTAATGACATGAATATATAAAATATTTATTATATATTGAACATGACATAATTAGATGGAGCATTATATGGATTGTGTTTATGTCATTAATGTTTTCATAGTGTTTTTGAATCTTAAATATGAGTTGTATAGATTTTTCACATGAGAAGTTTACAATGTGATTATTATTTAAAAACTATCTCATGATAGAAATAAAATAGTAATTCATTATTTATGACTTGTGCGGGAGAAATTTATGTATCAATATTATCATTGTCCCTCAATTAATTTGATTTATGATATTACTGGGCCCCTTGGTAAAGTGAAATTATATTGCATGCAATATAACTAATGTAGTTATGATTATAATTCACTTGAGAGACTAAGAAAAGAATATAATACACAAATTGACACGATCATATTTTGCATATTATTCATAATATCATGCGACAATGATAGACACAAATTTAAGTGGATAAAGAAAATAATTACTATGTTCTTTGGGTGACTATAATGTAATGATAGAACCTCTTATAGTCAATAATATAAAATATTTTATATTATATCCCAAGACGACATAGTTCCTCTGTAAGGTTACACCAAATGAATAGAAACAACAAGTATTTAGCATTTTATATGATGTATTTCTTTTTAAGATATATGAAATAAAATACATGTGATAAAATGATAAAATAAAATGTCATCATATGACATGCTTGGTCGATAAATAAATTTATGAGAATATGTAAGTATTATTTGATATAATGTTAAAAAAAACATTATAATAATAATATGAACATCACATATAGAATAATATAATTGTATTATTGAATCGTAAATTAATTTATTTAAACTCATTGCAAAATATGATTAAAGAGTAACAAGAGAAGGCTATTACATTAGTGTAATTAATTCAAATTAGCACTAAAGGTTGCCCTAGAGTTTGACTATATAAAGGGATGTGTTTGAGGTGAAAAATCAAGTTTTTTCTCTCTTGCTACAGTACCCGTGAACAATAGCCGCCCCTCCATATTTCTCTCTTGTGTGAAGAAAAGAAATCCTCTCTTCTCCTCTTTATCTCTTGCATAAGTTAGTCACCAAATAAACTAGTTTTTTCATTGAAGAATGAAGAGCTATGTGGTTGGACTTAAGCTTTAAACCATACATCCATCTATCTAAGAGGTGTATTGGTTTGTTGTTTAGCTTCAAGGTGAACCAAGAGGTTGGAATGTGCTTTCAAACCCGGTGAAGAAGAACGGTTTTTCTAAGAGATCTAGAAGAGAAACCGACTTCTCTCTACCAAGAGATTTGACAATCTCTTTAGATATAAATCTTTAACCTCTTGTGTAGATGATAAATAAGATTACTAGTTATTTATTTGATGCACATGAGGTGCTTGATGAAATGTCTATGTGTAGTTTGCTTGCTATTGTCATAAAATAAGGTAAATCTTGTGTATTGAGTCACATAGAGGAGAAAATTTTTAATTTTCTACCTCTTGAACTTACACATGAAATCCCAACAGTTGATGTGGGTTTACATGTATTTTTTTCTTTTTTTCATCATTTTTTCTTAAATGTTTTGGCTATGTTATGCATTGTCAATAGTAAGTTAAACGTGCAAACAATTTAATGTTTTGCACGCTTCTTACGTTTAACTAAACGTAAATGCAAGGGAATTTTGTTAAACATGACGTAAGACGCAACAACAAAATCCTTACGCTCTTAAAATGTAACGTAAGACGCAAGATGGTATTTGCGTGATCGTTTCATTCATTTGACAGTCTTGATTGTAGCACGTTAATGGCCCAGTCCATAAGGGTTGTGCGGACTTGACGTCATCCCCACCTTCCTTCAGTATCTCACTGGTAGTCCCTTGTGGTTAGGATTGTTGACGCAATATCATTTTGTCGTTTTTCGTTTCGTAGTAAACGAAATGATTTTTTCTATTTCGTCACGAAATGAAAACAAATGATATGAATAAGAACGAACCTATTAACAAAACAAATTTTTTTATTTCATTTTAAAGTTACAGTGCAAAATATCACGAAATTCTGTATTTCGTTTATTTCATGACAAACGAGACGATAAACGAAATGATTTCTGTAAAATAAAACAACTAACGAAATAAAATTTAATTTCGTAAACGAAACTGAGCTAGCTATTTCATGATCGTTCTCTGCTTTAGACACCCATTCCTACTCGTGGTGGGTTAAAATCAAATTAATTTAGGGCTATAATGTAAATAAGAATTTTTCTGGTGGGCTTGATATTATTAGCCCATAATACATGACTATGAGGCGGCCACAACCTTTAAGGATTTAAGCATAGTTAAACGTTTACAAAAAGAACAAGAAATTAGTTAAAATACTTTATCATTAACATAAATCTATATATTCATTTGCATATTGATTCTTGAACTTTAATGTATTATACAATGGTTCTTACACTTATTGAAAAATACAAAATTGGTTTAAACATACTTATGTTTACATACCTAGTTAGTCTTTGAACTTCAGAGAAAAAAATAAATTATGTTAGTCCATTTGAGAATGAATAATAAGATGATTAAGTTCTTTTTAAAAAAATATATATTCCAAAATCCGGGAAGGGAAAATTAATAAGCAAACTCTGTCATATCTTTTAAAAGCAATTAAGAACAAATATGATTAGAATTGTGATATTATGCTTTGCAAAGCGCGAAAAAAATGCGCGTTTTGCGATTGTGGACCATTTGATCGCACTTTGTGATTTGTGCCAGCATGATGATCAAAGATCCAATAGTTTCACCATCGCAAATCGCACGTTTTTTCGCGCTTTGCAAATCATAATATAACAATTCATATGATTATTGGCCTAGTGGTAAAACACTAGTCTCTGCTCATTCCTCAGAGGTCAACAGTTTGAGCTCTTGTTTGCACAAATAAAGGGTAAATGAAACAAGACCTTTCTTCCATTAAAAAAAATGATCCTTTTTTAAGAAAAAGTTAAAGGATCAAATCTCTATTTTCCTAAAATGATATATTCCTATTGTGAAAACATTTAAGAAGACTTTTGATTTATCACAGGTATTGACTCCAGCAAATAGAAATTTGACTTTGAAAAACTGAAATAAAGTGGTACTACGTGAGATTTTTATTTTCTTTCACGGAGAATAGTTAAAGTAAGATATACAAAAGAAGTTGCATTTATTTATTATATTTATATATAGTGCTACTTGAACGTATATGGAATTATTTGAACTCTATAAAAGTATATTTGGCTGGTCAACAGATAGTTGCATATATTAATAACTAATGAACTTACATGGAATGAACATTTCTAGAAACTAATAAATTTGTCTACTCAATGATTCCCTTACATGAGATGATTAATCAAAGTTTTTATAATATGCAATTTTTTTTTGTTAATTTCTTTTATTTGATGCAATTTTTAAGCAGGGGAGTGTCCTTTTAAGTATATAAAAAAGAAATTTAAACAACAATAAAAAATACGCATGATGTACTTGTTCAAGTAGAAAGCTTTGAAGCATTTTTTATGTGCTTAGTAGACAATGTTATATGTGTATAATAATTAGGATATATTTATGGTACATTCAACTTTTATGAAGTATATTTTTGAAAATTATTATTTCAAAAAAAATAAAATTATCTATGAACTTTTAATCATTTATTATAGATAGAGTTAGTACTAAATTTGGGTCAATTTAAATTTAATTGATGATTCTTGTAAATCAAAATTGACCCAATTTGATCCAAGCTCTATCCAGTAATCTAGAACACATTATAGATTTATTCCTTGAACTTAAATGATATTAAAAAAAAATGTATTATAGAAATTGGATGAACTATAAAAGTTTCACTTGTGCTAGAATTACCTAATATTTAAAACAATTACTTAAGATATAATAAAATCTAGGTCTCCATCTTTTTCAATCATGAATCCTACCTAGCATTGAATATTTGTTGGCTTTCTTAATGCATGGTAAAATTGGGAGTTTTGTCTTGTCAATTTGGAAATATGAGAATGTTTTACTAAAGGAAATGCACTAGAAACTTTAAAATGGTATATTATTATTCCAATAATTGACGAGATATTTGAAGAACCAACGAAGTCCACTTGCCATGGAATTCATATTCTCTGAAATGTCAGAAATTTTCAGAAAAAAATGAACAGTTTTACTGAGTGAATACTATAATAACGCTATAACAATTACTGAGCTACAGATCAAAAATACTATAACAATTTTGAAAATGAAAATCAGAGACTAACAGCTGTTGTAATTTGTTGTAATTTCAAAGATATGAATTCTTTGCCGTGTCTGGAATGAACTTCAATTTTTTAATGAAAGATTCCGGATTCTAGTGGGTCAATACAATAGACGAGGAAACATTTCAATGTGGTCCCTACAAATTTTGGACTTGTCAGGAATAGTTGAGAAATTTTTCAAGTAGTCCCCGCAAATTTTTAAATAGTTTAGATGATTAATATTAAAAGAGCATTTTTTTTTTAACCACGGTATCTATAACTGACTTCTGCTTTAATTTACTTGTCTCCTTTTCAGAAAACATAGAAAAGGATACTGAACATTCTTTTCTCTTCTCACAAGCAAAGTTAATAAAAAAAATGCCTTATTGTAACTAACCAAACAACATTAGAAGTTATAAATAAATAAAATTATAAAAAAGAAGAAAAATACTCAAAATAGTAAATCAGAATTCAGAACTAATTACCTGACTTGGAATTTGTCTTTGATAAAATACCGACTTCCGACCAAACTCCGGTACGTAACCCGGCAAGGCATGCACGTAAATTGAGAAATGACCATCATGCCCTTCAAAGAACCTCTCCCAAAGCGGATAGAGGGGCAAGGGACCCCTTGTCAGAAACATAAACGCAACCTTCGGCACCCTCTTAAATGGATAGTTCGTCACCTTCGGTACCAACGAGGCACACCAGTACAACTCCTCATCCTTCATGTTATGCATCGGATTCGACGAAAGTTTGATCCAATGGTTGAGATCGAGAGCCGGTTTAGCATTAACCTGGTCGAATCGGGTACGGGCTTGATCCACCACGGCTTGGAAATCGAAGTAACCGGTCATAGATAGGCTTAGGATTATAAACCCAAGACCCAAAACAGAGAAGAAGGAGAGAAATTTGAGGCCCTTTTTAGGGGAAGATGGTGGCATGATTTGCGTATATCTGCGATTGAAGTTTAAAATGAAGAAGAAGAGATGAGTTCTTGGAGTTATTGTATGTGGATAATTTGAGCTCGGGAGATTGAAGAACTGGTTTTGATTTGATGAGAAACGGTGCGGTTTTAAAAGCTTTTGCGTTTTATGTCGCGCTCTTTTTTATTGTTTTTTATTTGTTTCCTCTTCAGTTTTTCTATAATTATAGTTTACTTTTCTATAATTTGATTAGAAAATCACAGGAGATGTGTGGTGTGGGGTGCAAGTACATACAGCATCAACATTGATTCCCGTGAAAAGAGAAATCGCGGCTCTTCTAACATTTTCTTTATCATTAATTATGTCACCATAGGGGTTACCGGTTACTTGAGTGAGTCCGTATCTGCTGTTATTTTTGATATTACAGTATTTTATTATTTTCTGATTCGATTTTTAAATTTCGATGCAGCGAAATCTGATGTATTATATATTTTATTCGTTAAATTGAAAATGAACGATGATTCCTTACTTGAGGTGGGGTTTATCTTTTGAGGGGGCATTTTATGGGGCTAACAGTTTAACGGATTTTATGCTTTTTAAATCAGTTACTTGTTCGTTATATTTTGTATGGGAATTCAAGTAGAATAGAAAATTGGCTGGATTTAAGTCTCCTTTTCCTGATTTTTTTTTGTCATCGTTAACATAAACATAATTAATTGATTAATTGATTGATTACAAGTAACGATTAATAAAAAGGGAAGTTTTAGTTTTCAGCTAAAAAGCTCGCAGTTTCTTAATTCGATAGAATAAATTTTTTATAGATTCTATTTCGGTGAAGAACTTCTAAATTCCACTTCTTGTCTATACAATTTTAAATTAAATCACTCTATCAAAATCGTTGAAGGATGTAAAATATTTAGCAAAATAGAACAATGCCACGCAACAATAAAAAATGTAAAATATTTAGCTACCAAAAAGTGTCAATTATGTATAATTTTGTCTGAAAAAATTAAAAAATTCTACCTTTAACGGAGATAAAAGGTCAATTCTATGGTGAATTTAAATATGATGAATTTTCTAGACGACAGTTATTAGTTAGTAAGTCCTATTATTATAATTGTCTGAAAAAAGAGTATTTTCTTAAGTCGGTCTTAGCAAGTCTTGAAACTTTGGATGCATAGGGAAATTTCTAGCACCAAAAATGCCTTACAACGTGCAACAACAAAATTGAGGTCAAAATTTCAAATCTAACCAATTCAAGTTTTCAAAGGTATATAAAAATAAGGGAAAAACTTAGGTACATATCTAGATTATCTAAGTACTTCATTCAATTCGTATCAATTGATTGGAATATATCATGCGAATTTCAATGCAATCAAACAGTATGAATTCAGTGGCAGAGCCGTTTAACCAGGGGTGCAGCTGAACTTCATGGAAAAAATTTCAAAATGACCATAAATATTATATTTTTTCAGAAATAATCATGTATTTGAATTTTTTGTATAAATGACCATATAAGATAAATTTTTTTATCAATAACTATCATTTCGAACTCCTGAAAAAAATCATAAATCTTGAACCTCCCTGACGAGAATCCTGAGTTCACTCCTGTATGAATTGAGTGAAGTACCTAAAAAACACCTATCCAGATATACCTAAATTTTTCCCTTGAAATAATGATTTGTTTAGCTGGCCTTTGGGTGGGAACGACGGATACACATCATACAATGACATGTGGTAACAATACGAGCCATACCATCTAAATAATTGTACTCTGAAAGCAACTTTTCCTCATATAATTCTGATATTGTTTAACCAAACAGGTCACTTTTTGGTTCCTGTTTATATCTTATAAATTGATATAATTTCTTCAAAAAAGGTAATAATAGGCCATTTTTCTGCATTTATTCTATTTTTCATGATGCAAAAATTGTAGTAAATATTTAATAAAGATTATGATTACTGATTACTGTCTTTTTTCGATAATCTCAATTATCATTCATTCTTCCAATCAAGTCCACAATCCCGGATTATCTTGTGCCACACATTAGACCACAGTGGTACAGGTACAGAATATTTCGGTTCAAAGTTTGGCTGCATCAGGAGTCGGCAGTCATGATAATTGATAAAGGAAACGATATTCTGATCTATTTTTTATGAATGCTCTCTCCATCGGTTAATCTGGATCGTTGGATTATATTTGAAGGAATCTAATTTTATAATACAAATCTTTCTGAATCATATTATTGACGGTCAGCCGTTCAAATCTAATCGGACGGTCAAAATTAACGAATGCAGAGAGCACCCGTTAATTTAAATTTAATCGGACAGTCCAAATTAACGAATGCAGAGAGCACCCGTAAATTTAATCGGACGGTCCATATAAAGCCTGATGTTTGGAGCATGATCCAAAAGCTGTATGTTCTTTTGCCACGGCCTGTTCTGCTCACGTGGTTTTGCATATTTCATCAAGGCTTTAGCCCAAAATTGCTTCAAACTAGTATTTTTTTTTTTTTGTAGGCTTTGGAGAGGTGCTAATAGATGCTTTTACTTGCATGAGGCAGTCTGGCTTGTTTTGGGCTGTTGTGTTTTGACAAAATCAGTACGGGTAAATTCGATATGTGCTCGTCTGATTTTGTTTGTGGACTCAATTCGTGTCCGCTCGTACTCTTGTTAAGGACGGATTACATATGAGTTTGAGTCGTCTTTCGAAATTTCGTCCGTGGTAACTCGTCCTTAACATGTCCCTGCCCGTGACATGTAACCCGTCGTAATCCGTACTAACCCGCCCCAACTAGGGATAACCCATCCAAGTTAACAGACAACCCACCCGTAATCTGTCCTAAGACGATTTTTCATTTTTTTGGAATTTCTTGTGATTATTTTGTGTTATTTGACAATTTTTCCGGATTCAAATAAAAACAATAAACTCGTGACCCACCCGTACCTGTTCCGTTCCTACTCGTCGCACCAACCCGACGGGTCAAAGGGCAAGTTTGGTCATCACTCCAAACTCAACCTATCTCGTTTAACCCTTCCCACATATACCCGAGCAACCCGCGCTCGTGCCCGCCTGTATAGTCAACACTAGACAATATAACCCATCTCTTCTTCAAAATCATATTCTTTGTGTGCATTTTTTCTAAGTCCAGTTTAATCTGAACCATCATATTAAAGATCAACTGTCCTCTCTGAATCATATCCGTAGTGATCAAGCGTTGATCTTTAATTC
>CAXKVX010001234.1:0-37315 GCA_964058865.1 Eleocharis quinqueflora | reverse complement strand
ATTTCCTTTATGAGTGGTTACGTTTCAAGAAAACCCCACACAGCATCAAAGCCTGCTATGAGAAGTGTTTGTTCTTTGTATACTTCAGTTAAGGGTGGTAACCTTTTACTGAAACAACAGGAAGGAGCAAAAAATCTCACTTTATGTGCTTCATGGCCGAATACTTAATTTGTGAGTGATTCTATTTAGAGTAATTCATTTATGGGAGGTAAACACTAAAGAACAACACAAAACATCTTATCCTACTAAGAGAAGTGTTTAAGACCCGATTACTTCATTATTGAGTGGTAACCATTCAAGAAAATAGCACAAAGCATCTTATCCTTCTATGAGAAGTGTTTCTGATCAGAGTACTTCATTTCTGGGTGGTAACCTTTAAACAAAACGCCACAAATCATGTTATCCTACGGAGAGAAGTGTTTCAGATCCTACTAGTTCATTTAGGAGTGGTAACGTTTCAAGAAAACCCCACATAAAATGAAATCCTGGTACGAGAAGTGTTTGTTCTTTGTATACTTCAGTTAATGGTGGTAACCTTTTATTAAAACAACACGAAGGAGCATAAAATACCACTTTATGTGCTTCATGTCCGATTAGTTAATTTATGAGTGATTCTGTTCGGAGTACTTCATTTATGAGAGGTAACACTAAAGGCAACAACACAAAGCATGTCATCCTACTCTGAGAAGAGTTTCATATCCGATTTCTTCATTATTGAGTGGTAACCATTAAAGAAAACAACACAAAGCATCTTATCCTACTATGAGAAGAGTTTAAGATTCGATCACTTCATTATTGGGTAGTAACCATTCAAGAAAACATCACAAAGTATCTTATCCTTCCATTAGAAGTATTTCTGACCAAAGTACTTCATTTATGGGTGGCAACCATGAATGAAAACAACATAAATCATCTTATCCTACTACGAGATGTATTTCGAAACGAATTACATTGTTTACGGGTGGTAACATTACAAGAAAACACCACTAAGCATCTTCCTACGACGAGAATTGTTTATTATCTCAATATTCTTCTATTGGGGGTAACCATTAAAGAAAATCCAACAAAACATTTTATCCTACTATGAGAAGTGTTTGTTATCAAAGTATTTCCTTTATGAGTGGTTACGTTTCAAGATAACCCCACACAGAATCAAAGCCTGCTATGAGAAGTGTTTGTTCTTTGTATACTTCAGTTAAGGGTGGTAACCTTTTACTAATCAACAAGAAGGAGCATAGAATACCATTCTATGTGCTTCTTGTCATATTACTATGAGAAAACTTCATTTATCGGTGGTAACGTTTCGAGAAAACTCCACAAAGTCTCTTAGGATACTACGAGAATTGTTTCTTCTTTGAGTACTTCATTAATGGTGGTAACCATTTATTATAACACCATGAAGAAGCAGATAATACCACTATATGTGCTTCATGTCCGTGTACATCATTTATGGGCGATAAACAATAAAGAAAACACCACAAAATATATTATCCTACTACGAGAAATGTTTCTTATCTGAGTACTTCATCTATGGGTGGTAACCAATAAATAAAACTCACAAAGCATCATATCCTACTTTGGGAAATGTTTCTGATCAGAGTACTTCAGTTATGAGTTGTAACTTCTGAAGAAAACTCGACAAAGCATAATATCTTACTACGTGAAGAGTTTCTTCTACGAGTACTTCATTTAAATGTTTTAACAATTCACAGAAACACCACGATGAGGCATAAAGTACCACTTTATGTTCTTCATGTCGAGTGATTTTATTCAGAGTACTTCATTTCTGGGTGGTAACCTTTAAACAAAACGCCACAAATCATCTTATCCTACGAAGAGAAGTGTTTCAGATCCAACTACTTCATTTAGGAGTGGTAACGTTTCAAGAAAACCCCACATAATATGAAATCCTGCTACGAGAAGTGTTTGTTCTTCGAATACTTCAGTTAAGGGTGGTAACCTTTTACTAATACAACACGAAGGAGCATAGAATACCACTTTATGTGCTTCATTTCCGAGTACTTAATTTATGAGTGATCCAGTTCAGTGTACTTCATTTATGGGAGGTAACCATTAAAGAAAACGACAAAAACATCTTATCCTACTACGACAAGTTATTCAGATATGATTACTTCATTTGTGGGTGGTAATCGTTCAAAAAAACACCACAGAGTATCTTGTCCTTCTAGGAGAAGTGTTTCTGATCAGAGTACTTCATTTATGGGTGGCAACCATTAAACAAAACACCACAAATCATCTTATCCTACTATGCGTAGTGTTTCAGATCCAATTACTTCAATAGTAATGGTAACGTTTCAATAAAACCCCACATAGAGTCAAAGCCTACTACGAGAAGTGTTTGTTCTTCGAATACTTCAGTTAAGGGTGGTAACCTTTTACTGAAACAATAGGAAGGAGCATAAAATATCACTTTATGTGCTTCATGGCCGAACAATTAATTTGTGAGTGATTCTATTCAGAGTAGTTCATTTACGGGGGGTAAACACTAAAGAACACCCCAAAACATCTTATCCTACTACGAGAAGTGTTTAAGATCCGATTACTTCATTATTGAGTGGTAACCATTCAAGAAAATAGCACAAAGCATCTTATCCTTCTATGAGAAGGGTTTCTGATCAGAGTACTTCATTTCTGGGTGGTAACCTTTAAACAAAACGCCACAAATCATCTTATCCTATGGAGAGAAGTGTTTCAGATCCAACTACTTCATTTAGGAGTGGTAACGTTTCAAGAAAACCCCACATAAAATGAAATCCTGCTACGATAAGTGTTTGTTCTTTGTATACTTCAGTTAAGGGTGGTAACCTTTTACTAAAACAACACGAAGGAGCATAGAATAGCACTTTATGTCCTTCATGTCCGATTACTTAATTTTTGAGTGATTCTGTCTGATTACTTCATTATTGAGTGGTAACCAGTAAAGAAAACAACACAAAGCATCTTATCCTACTATGAGAAGAGTTTAAGATTCGATCACTTCATTATTGGGTCGTAACCATTCAAGAAAACACCACAAAGCATCTTATCCTTCCAAGAGAAGTATTTCTGATCATAGTACTTCATTTATAGGAAACAACCATGAATGAAAACAACATAAATCGTCTTATCCTACTACGAGAAGTATTTCGGAACGAATTACATTGTTTACGAGTGGTAAAATTACAAGAAAACACCACTAAGCATCTTTCTACGATGATAATTGTTTATTATATCAGTATTCTTCTATTGGCGGTAACCATTAAAGAAAATCCAACAAAGCATCTTATCCTACTATGAGAAGTGTTTGTTATCAGAGTATTTCCTTTATGAGTGGTAACGTTTCAAGAAAACCCCACACAAAATCAAAGCCTGCTATGAGAAGTGTTTGTTCTTTGTATACTTCAGTTAATGGTGGTAACCTTTTATTAAAACAACACGAAGGAGCATAGAATACCACTTTATGTGCTTCATGTCCGATTAGTTAATTTATGAGTGATTCTATTCGGAGTACTTCATTTATGAGAGGTAAACACTAAAGACAACAACACAAAGCATGTCATCCAACTATGAGAAGAGTTTCAGATCCGATTACTTCATTATTGAGTGGTAACCATTAAAGAAAACAACACAAATCATCTTATCCTACTATGAGAAGAGTTTAAGATTCGATCACTTCATTATTGGGTAGTAACCATTCAAGAAAACATCACAAAGCATCTTATCCTTCCATGAGAAGTATTTCTGATCAAAGTACTTCATTTATGGGTGGCAACCATGAATGAAAAAACATAAATCGTCTTATCCTACTACGAGAAGTATTTCGAAACGAATTACATTGTTTACGGGTGGTAACATTACAAGAAAACACCACTAAGCATCTTCCTACGACGAGAATTGTTTATTATCTCAGTATTCTTCTATTGGGGGTAACCATTAAAGAAAATCCAACAAAGCATCTTATCCTACTATATGAAGTGTTTGTTATCAAAGTATTTCCTTTATGAGTGGTTACGTTTCAAGAAAACCCCACACAGCATCAAAGCCTGCTATGAGAAGTGTTTGTTCTTTGTATACTTCAGTTAAGGGTGGTAACCTTTTACTGAAACAACAGGAAGGAGCAAAAAATCTCACTTTATGTGCTTCATGGCCGAATACTTAATTTGTGAGTGATTCTATTTAGAGTAATTCATTTATGGGAGGTAAACACTAAAGAACAACACAAAACATCTTATCCTACTAAGAGAAGTGTTTAAGACCCGATTACTTCATTATTGAGTGGTAACCATTCAAGAAAATAGCACAAAGCATCTTATCCTTCTATGAGAAGTGTTTCTGATCAGAGTACTTCATTTCTGGGTGGTAACCTTTAAACAAAACGCCACAAATCATGTTATCCTACGGAGAGAAGTGTTTCAGATCCTACTAGTTCATTTAGGAGTGGTAACGTTTCAAGAAAACCCCACATAAAATGAAATCCTGGTACGAGAAGTGTTTGTTCTTTGTATACTTCAGTTAATGGTGGTAACCTTTTATTAAAACAACACGAAGGAGCATAAAATACCACTTTATGTGCTTCATGTCCGATTAGTTAATTTATGAGTGATTCTGTTCGGAGTACTTCATTTATGAGAGGTAACACTAAAGGCAACAACACAAAGCATGTCATCCTACTCTGAGAAGAGTTTCATATCCGATTTCTTCATTATTGAGTGGTAACCATTAAAGAAAACAACACAAAGCATCTTATCCTACTATGAGAAGAGTTTAAGATTCGATCACTTCATTATTGGGTAGTAACCATTCAAGAAAACATCACAAAGTATCTTATCCTTCCATTAGAAGTATTTCTGACCAAAGTACTTCATTTATGGGTGGCAACCATGAATGAAAACAACATAAATCATCTTATCCTACTACGAGATGTATTTCGAAACGAATTACATTGTTTACGGGTGGTAACATTACAAGAAAACACCACTAAGCATCTTCCTACGACGAGAATTGTTTATTATCTCAATATTCTTCTATTGGGGGTAACCATTAAAGAAAATCCAACAAAACATTTTATCCTACTATGAGAAGTGTTTGTTATCAAAGTATTTCCTTTATGAGTGGTTACGTTTCAAGATAACCCCACACAGAATCAAAGCCTGCTATGAGAAGTGTTTGTTCTTTGTATACTTCAGTTAAGGGTGGTAACCTTTTACTAATCAACAAGAAGGAGCATAGAATACCATTCTATGTGCTTCTTGTCATATTACTATGAGAAAACTTCATTTATCGGTGGTAACGTTTCGAGAAAACTCCACAAAGTCTCTTAGGATACTACGAGAATTGTTTCTTCTTTGAGTACTTCATTAATGGTGGTAACCATTTATTATAACACCATGAAGAAGCAGATAATACCACTATATGTGCTTCATGTCCGTGTACATCATTTATGGGCGATAAACAATAAAGAAAACACCACAAAATATATTATCCTACTACGAGAAATGTTTCTTATCTGAGTACTTCATCTATGGGTGGTAACCAATAAATAAAACTCACAAAGCATCATATCCTACTTTGGGAAATGTTTCTGATCAGA
This sequence comes from Eleocharis quinqueflora, assembly GCA_964058865.1. NCBI lineage: Eukaryota > Viridiplantae > Streptophyta > Magnoliopsida > Poales > Cyperaceae > Eleocharis > Eleocharis quinqueflora. The sequence goes on along the minus strand of CAXKVX010001234.1, from coordinate 31,725 downwards.
GTACTTCAGTTATGAGTTGTAACTTCTGAAGAAAACTCGACAAAGCATAATATCTTACTACGTGAAGAGTTTCTTCTACGAGTACTTCATTTAAATGTTTTAACAATTCACAGAAACACCACGATGAGGCATAAAGTACCACTTTATGTTCTTCATGTCGAGTGATTTTATTCAGAGTACTTCATTTCTGGGTGGTAACCTTTAAACAAAACGCCACAAATCATCTTATCCTACGAAGAGAAGTGTTTCAGATCCAACTACTTCATTTAGGAGTGGTAACGTTTCAAGAAAACCCCACATAATATGAAATCCTGCTACGAGAAGTGTTTGTTCTTCGAATACTTCAGTTAAGGGTGGTAACCTTTTACTAATACAACACGAAGGAGCATAGAATACCACTTTATGTGCTTCATTTCCGAGTACTTAATTTATGAGTGATCCAGTTCAGTGTACTTCATTTATGGGAGGTAACCATTAAAGAAAACGACAAAAACATCTTATCCTACTACGACAAGTTATTCAGATATGATTACTTCATTTGTGGGTGGTAATCGTTCAAAAAAACACCACAGAGTATCTTGTCCTTCTAGGAGAAGTGTTTCTGATCAGAGTACTTCATTTATGGGTGGCAACCATTAAACAAAACACCACAAATCATCTTATCCTACTATGCGTAGTGTTTCAGATCCAATTACTTCAATAGTAATGGTAACGTTTCAATAAAACCCCACATAGAGTCAAAGCCTACTACGAGAAGTGTTTGTTCTTCGAATACTTCAGTTAAGGGTGGTAACCTTTTACTGAAACAATAGGAAGGAGCATAAAATATCACTTTATGTGCTTCATGGCCGAACAATTAATTTGTGAGTGATTCTATTCAGAGTAGTTCATTTACGGGGGGTAAACACTAAAGAACACCCCAAAACATCTTATCCTACTACGAGAAGTGTTTAAGATCCGATTACTTCATTATTGAGTGGTAACCATTCAAGAAAATAGCACAAAGCATCTTATCCTTCTATGAGAAGGGTTTCTGATCAGAGTACTTCATTTCTGGGTGGTAACCTTTAAACAAAACGCCACAAATCATCTTATCCTATGGAGAGAAGTGTTTCAGATCCAACTACTTCATTTAGGAGTGGTAACGTTTCAAGAAAACCCCACATAAAATGAAATCCTGCTACGATAAGTGTTTGTTCTTTGTATACTTCAGTTAAGGGTGGTAACCTTTTACTAAAACAACACGAAGGAGCATAGAATAGCACTTTATGTCCTTCATGTCCGATTACTTAATTTTTGAGTGATTCTGTCTGATTACTTCATTATTGAGTGGTAACCAGTAAAGAAAACAACACAAAGCATCTTATCCTACTATGAGAAGAGTTTAAGATTCGATCACTTCATTATTGGGTCGTAACCATTCAAGAAAACACCACAAAGCATCTTATCCTTCCAAGAGAAGTATTTCTGATCATAGTACTTCATTTATAGGAAACAACCATGAATGAAAACAACATAAATCGTCTTATCCTACTACGAGAAGTATTTCGGAACGAATTACATTGTTTACGAGTGGTAAAATTACAAGAAAACACCACTAAGCATCTTTCTACGATGATAATTGTTTATTATATCAGTATTCTTCTATTGGCGGTAACCATTAAAGAAAATCCAACAAAGCATCTTATCCTACTATGAGAAGTGTTTGTTATCAGAGTATTTCCTTTATGAGTGGTAACGTTTCAAGAAAACCCCACACAAAATCAAAGCCTGCTATGAGAAGTGTTTGTTCTTTGTATACTTCAGTTAATGGTGGTAACCTTTTATTAAAACAACACGAAGGAGCATAGAATACCACTTTATGTGCTTCATGTCCGATTAGTTAATTTATGAGTGATTCTATTCGGAGTACTTCATTTATGAGAGGTAAACACTAAAGACAACAACACAAAGCATGTCATCCAACTATGAGGAGAGTTTCAGATCCGATTACTTCATTATTGAGTGGTAACCATTAAAGAAAACAACACAAATCATCTTATCCTACTATGAGAAGAGTTTAAGATTCGATCACTTCATTATTGGGTAGTAACCATTCAAGAAAACATCACAAAGCATCTTATCCTTCCATGAGAAGTATTTCTGATCAAAGTACTTCATTTATGGGTGGCAACCATGAATGAAAAAACATAAATCGTCTTATCCTACTACGAGAAGTATTTCGAAACGAATTACATTGTTTACGGGTGGTAACATTACAAGAAAACACCACTAAGCATCTTCCTACGACGAGAATTGTTTATTATCTCAGTATTCTTCTATTGGGGGTAACCATTAAAGAAAATCCAACAAAGCATCTTATCCTACTATATGAAGTGTTTGTTATCAAAGTATTTCCTTTATGAGTGGTTACGTTTCAAGAAAACCCAACACAGCATCAAAGCCTGCTATGAGAAGTGTTTGTTCTTTGTATACTTCAGTTAAGGGTGGTAACCTTTTACTGAAACAACAGGAAGGAGCAAAAAATCTCACTTTATGTGCTTCATGGCCGAATACTTAATTTGTGAGTGATTCTATTTAGAGTAATTCATTTATGGGAGGTAAACACTAAAGAACAACACAAAACATCTTATCCTACTAAGAGAAGTGTTTAAGACCCGATTACTTCATTATTGAGTGGTAACCATTCAAGAAAATAGCACAAAGCATCTTATCCTTCTATGAGAAGTGTTTCTGATCAGAGTACTTCATTTCTGGGTGGTAACCTTTAAACAAAACGCCACAAATCATGTTATCCTACGGAGAGAAGTGTTTCAGATCCTACTAGTTCATTTAGGAGTGGTAACGTTTCAAGAAAACCCCACATAAAATGAAATCCTGGTACGAGAAGTGTTTGTTCTTTGTATACTTCAGTTAATGGTGGTAACCTTTTATTAAAACAACACGAAGGAGCATAAAATACCACTTTATGTGCTTCATGTCCGATTAGTTAATTTATGAGTGATTCTGTTCGGAGTACTTCATTTATGAGAGGTAACACTAAAGGCAACAACACAAAGCATGTCATCCTACTCTGAGAAGAGTTTCATATCCGATTTCTTCATTATTGAGTGGTAACCATTAAAGAAAACAACACAAAGCATCTTATCCTACTATGAGAAGAGTTTAAGATTCGATCACTTCATTATTGGGTAGTAACCATTCAAGAAAACATCACAAAGTATCTTATCCTTCCATTAGAAGTATTTCTGACCAAAGTACTTCATTTATGGGTGGCAACCATGAATGAAAACAACATAAATCATCTTATCCTACTACGAGATGTATTTCGAAACGAATTACATTGTTTACGGGTGGTAACATTACAAGAAAACACCACTAAGCATCTTCCTACGACGAGAATTGTTTATTATCTCAATATTCTTCTATTGGGGGTAACCATTAAAGAAAATCCAACAAAACATTTTATCCTACTATGAGAAGTGTTTGTTATCAAAGTATTTCCTTTATGAGTGGTTACGTTTCAAGATAACCCCACACAGAATCAAAGCCTGCTATGAGAAGTGTTTGTTCTTTGTATACTTCAGTTCAGGGTGGTAACCTTTTACTAATCAACAAGAAGGAGCATAGAATACCATTCTATGTGCTTCTTGTCATATTACTATGAGAAAACTTCATTTATCGGTGGTAACGTTTCGAGAAAACTCCACAAAGTCTCTTAGGATACTACGAGAATTGTTTCTTCTTTGAGTACTTCATTAATGGTGGTAACCATTTATTATAACCCCCTCCCCCCAAAGCATCATAACTTACTACGAGAAGAGTTTCTTCTCCGAGTACTTCATTTAAGTGTTGTACCATTCACTGAAACACCACGAAGAGGCATAGAATACCACTTTATGTGCTTCATTTCAGAGTACTTAATTTATGAGTGATTCTGTTAAGAGTACTTCATTTATGGGATGTAACCATTAAAGAAAACACCACAAAGCATCTTATCCTACAACAACAAGTGTTTCAAATCTGATTACTTCATTTGTAGGTGGTAACCATTCAAGAAAACACCACAAAGCATTTTATCCTTCTAGGAGAAATGTTTCTGGTCAGAGTACTTTATTTATGGGTGGTAACCATTAAACAAAACACCACAAATCATTTTATCCTACTACGAGTAGTGTTTCAGATCCAATTACTTCATTTGGTAGTGGTAACGTTTCAATAAAACCCCACATAGATTCAAAGCCTACTACGAGAAGTGTTTGTTCTTCGAATACTTCAGTTAAGGGTGGTAACCTTTTACTGAAACAACCGGAAGGAGCATAAAATATCACTTTATGTGCTTCATGGCCGAATACTTAATTTGTGAGTGATTCTATTCATAATAGTTCATTTATGGGAGGTAAACACTAAAGAACAACACAAAACATCTTATCCTACTACGAGAAGTGTTTAAGATCCGATTATTGAGTGGTAACCATTCATGAAAATAGCACAAAGCATCTTATCCTTCGATGAGAAGCGTTTCTGATCAGAGTACTTCATTTCTGGGTGGTAACCTTTAAACAAAACGCCACAAATCATCTTATCCTACGGCGAGAAGTGTTTCAGATCCAATTACTTCATTTAGAAGTGGTAACGCTTCAAGAAAACCCCACATAAAATAAAATCCTACTATGAGAAGTGTTTGTTCTTTGTATACTTTAGTTAATGGTGGTAACCTTTTACTAAAACAACACAAAAGAGCATAGAATACCACTTTATGTGCTTCATGTCCGATTACTTAATTTATGAGTGATTATGTTCTGAGTACTTCATTTATGAGAGGTAAACACTAAAGAAAAAAACACAATGCAACTTATCCTACTATGAGAAATGTTTCAGATCCGATTACTTTATTTGTGTTGTGGTAACCATTCAAGAAAACATCACAAAGCATCTTATCCTTTTAGGAGAAGTGTTTCTGATCATAGTACTTCATTTATGGGTGATAATGTTTCAATAAGTGTTTCAGATCCAATTACTTCATTATTGAGTGGTAACTATTAAAAAAAACACCACAAATAATCTTATCCTTTTGTGAGAAGTGTTTCTGATCAAAGTACTTCATTTATGGGTGTCAACCATGAAAGAAAACACCATAAATCGTCTTATCCTACTACGAGAAATGTTTGAGAAAGAATTACACTGTTTACGAGTGGTAACATTTCAAGAAAACACCACTAAGCATCTTCCTACTAAGAGAATTGTTTATTAACTGAGTACTTCATCTATTGATGATAACCATTATAGAAAACCCCCACGAAGCATCTTATTCTAATATGAGAAGTGTTTATGATCAGAGTACTCCATTTATGAGTGGTAACCTTTCAACAAAACTCCACAAAGCAACATATCTTACTACAAGAAGAGTTTTTTCTCCGATTACTTCATTTAAGTGTTGTAGCCATTCACTAAATAATCATGAAGAAGCATAGAATACCACTCTATGTGCTGCATGTCCAAGTACTTAATTTATGTGTGATTTTGATCAGCATACTTAATTTAGGGAGGTAACCCCAAAATAAAACACCACAATGCAACTTATCCAACTATGAGAAGTGTTTCAGATTCGATTACTTTATTTGTGTTGTGGTAACCATTCAAAAAAATACCACAAAGTATCTTATCCTTTTAGGAGAAGTGTTTCTGATCAGAGTACTTCATTTATGGGTGGTAATGTTTCAAGAAGTGTTTCAGATCCAATTACTTCATTTAGGAGTGGTAATGTTTCAAGAAAACCCCATACAGAATCATAGTCTAGTATGAGAAGTGTTTGTTCTTCGAATACTTCAGTAATGGGTGGTAACCTTTCACTAAAATAACACGAAGGAGCATAGATTACCACTCTAGGCACTTCATGCCTAAGTACTTCTTTTAAGGGTGGTAACCTTTAAAGAAAACACCACAAAGGATCTAATCTTATCACGAGAAGTGTTTCAGATCGGATTACTTCATTTATGTGTGGAACGTTTCAAGAAAATTCCACAAAGCCTCCTAGCCTTCTACAAGAAGTGTTTCTTTTCATGTACTTAATTTAATGGTGTTAACTATTCACTATAACACTATATGTGTTGCATGTCCGAGTACATTATTTATGAGCGGTAAACAATCACAAAGCATCTTATCTTACTACCAGAAGTGTTTCTTAGCTGAGTACTTCATCTATGAATGGTAACCATTAACCCCCTCCCCCCAAAGCATCATAACTTACTACGAGAAGAGTTTCTTCTCCGAGTACTTCATTTAAGTGTTGTACCATTCACTGAAACACCACGAAGAGGCATAGAATACCACTTTATGTGCTTCATTTCAGAGTACTTAATTTATGAGTGATTCTGTTAAGAGTACTTCATTTATGGGATGTAACCATTAAAGAAAACACCACAAAGCATCTTATCCTACAACAACAAGTGTTTCAAATCTGATTACTTCATTTGTAGGTGGTAACCATTCAAGAAAACACCACAAAGCATTTTATCCTTCTAGGAGAAATGTTTCTGGTCAGAGTACTTTATTTATGGGTGGTAACCATTAAACAAAACACCACAAATCATTTTATCCTACTACGAGTAGTGTTTCAGATCCAATTACTTCATTTGGTAGTGGTAACGTTTCAATAAAACCCCACATAGATTCAAAGCCTACTACGAGAAGTGTTTGTTCTTCGAATACTTCAGTTAAGGGTGGTAACCTTTTACTGAAACAACCGGAAGGAGCATAAAATATCACTTTATGTGCTTCATGGCCGAATACTTAATTTGTGAGTGATTCTATTCATAATAGTTCATTTATGGGAGGTAAACACTAAAGAACAACACAAAACATCTTATCCTACTACGAGAAGTGTTTAAGATCCGATTATTGAGTGGTAACCATTCATGAAAATAGCACAAAGCATCTTATCCTTCTATGAGAAGCGTTTCTGATCAGAGTACTTCATTTCTGGGTGGTAACCTTTAAACAAAACGCCACAAATCATCTTATCCTACGGCGAGAAGTGTTTCAGATCCAATTACTTCATTTAGAAGTGGTAACGCTTCAAGAAAACCCCACATAAAATAAAATCCTACTACGAGAAGTGTTTGTTCTTTGTATACTTTAGTTAATGGTGGTAACCTTTTACTAAAACAACACAAAAGAGCATAGAATACCACTTTATGTGCTTCATGTCCGATTACTTAATTTATGAGTGATTATGTTCTGAGTACTTCATTTATGAGAGGTAAACACTAAAGAAAAAAACACAATGCAACTTATCCTACTATGAGAAATGTTTCAGATCCGATTACTTTATTTGTGTTGTGGTAACCATTCAAGAAAACATCACAAAGCATCTTATCCTTTTAGGAGAAGTGTTTCTGATCATAGTACTTCATTTATGGGTGATAATGTTTCAATAAGTGTTTCAGATCCAATTACTTCATTATTGAGTGGTAACTATTAAAAAAAACACCACAAATAATCTTATCCTTTTGTGAGAAGTGTTTCTGATCAAAGTACTTCATTTATGGGTGTCAACCATGAAAGAAAACACCATAAATCGTCTTATCCTACTACGAGAAATGTTTGAGAAAGAATTACACTGTTTACGAGTGGTAACATTTCAAGAAAACACCACTAAGCATCTTCCTACTAAGAGAATTGTTTATTAACTGAGTACTTCATCTATTGATGATAACCATTATAGAAAACCCCCACGAAGCATCTTATTCTAATATGAGAAGTGTTTATGATCAGAGTACTCCATTTATGAGTGGTAACCTTTCAACAAAACTCCACAAAGCAACATATCTTACTACAAGAAGAGTTTTTTCTCCGATTACTTCATTTAAGTGTTGTAGCCATTCACTAAATAATCATGAAGAAGCATAGAATACCACTCTATGTGCTGCATGTCCAAGTACTTAATTTATGTGTGATTTTGATCAGCATACTTAATTTAGGGAGGTAACCCCAAAATAAAACACCACAATGCAACTTATCCAACTATGAGAAGTGTTTCAGATTCGATTACTTTATTTGTGTTGTGGTAACCATTCAAAAAAATACCACAAAGTATCTTATCCTTTTAGGAGAAGTGTTTCTGATCAGAGTACTTCATTTATGGGTGGTAATGTTTCAAGAAGTGTTTCAGATCCAATTACTTCATTTAGGAGTGGTAATGTTTCAAGAAAACCCCATACAGAATCATAGTCTAGTATGAGAAGTGTTTGTTCTTCGAATACTTCAGTAATGGGTGGTAACCTTTCACTAAAATAACACGAAGGAGCATAGATTACCACTCTAGGCACTTCATGCCTAAGTACTTCTTTTAAGGGTGGTAACCTTTAAAGAAAACACCACAAAGGATCTAATCTTATCACGAGAAGTGTTTCAGATCGGATTACTTCATTTATGTGTGGAACGTTTCAAGAAAATTTCACAAAGCCTCCTAGCCTTCTACAAGAAGTGTTTCTTTTCATGTACTTAATTTAATGGTGTTAACTATTCACTATAACACTATATGTGTTGCATGTCCGAGTACATTATTTATGAGCGGTAAACAATCACAAAGCATCTTATCTTACTACCAGAAGTGTTTCTTAGCTGAGTACTTCATCTATGAATGGTAACCATTAACCCCCTCCCCCCAAAGCATCATAACTTACTACGAGAAGAGTTTCTTCTCCGAGTACTTCATTTAAGTGTTGTACCATTCACTGAAACACCACGAAGAGGCATAGAATACCACTTTATGTGCTTCATTTCAGAGTACTTAATTTATGAGTGATTCTGTTAAGAGTACTTCATTTATGGGATGTAACCATTAAAGAAAACACCACAAAGCATCTTATCCTACAACAACAAGTGTTTCAAATCTGATTACTTCATTTGTAGGTGGTAACCATTCAAGAAAACACCACAAAGCATTTTATCCTTCTAGGAGAAATGTTTCTGGTCAGAGTACTTTATTTATGGGTGGTAACCATTAAACAAAACACCACAAATCATTTTATCCTACTACGAGTAGTGTTTCAGATCCAATTACTTCATTTGGTAGTGGTAACGTTTCAATAAAACCCCACATAGATTCAAAGCCTACTACGAGAAGTGTTTGTTCTTCGAATACTTCAGTTAAGGGTGGTAACCTTTTACTGAAACAACCGGAAGGAGCATAAAATATCACTTTATGTGCTTCATGGCCGAATACTTAATTTGTGAGTGATTCTATTCATAATAGTTCATTTATGGGAGGTAAACACTAAAGAACAACACAAAACATCTTATCCTACTACGAGAAGTGTTTAAGATCCGATTATTGAGTGGTAACCATTCATGAAAATAGCACAAAGCATCTTATCCTTCTATGAGAAGCGTTTCTGATCAGAGTACTTCATTTCTGGGTGGTAACCTTTAAACAAAACGCCACAAATCATCTTATCCTACGGCGAGAAGTGTTTCAGATCCAATTACTTCATTTAGAAGTGGTAACGCTTCAAGAAAACCCCACATAAAATAAAATCCTACTACGAGAAGTGTTTGTTCTTTGTATACTTTAGTTAATGGTGGTAACCTTTTACTAAAACAACACAAAAGAGCATAGAATACCACTTTATGTGCTTCATGTCCGATTACTTAATTTATGAGTGATTATGTTCTGAGTACTTCATTTATGAGAGGTAAACACTAAAGAAAAAAACACAATGCAACTTATCCTACTATGAGAAATGTTTCAGATCCGATTACTTTATTTGTGTTGTGGTAACCATTCAAGAAAACATCACAAAGCATCTTATCCTTTTAGGAGAAGTGTTTCTGATCATAGTACTTCATTTATGGGTGATAATGTTTCAATAAGTGTTTCAGATCCAATTACTTCATTATTGAGTGGTAACTATTAAAAAAAACACCACAAATAATCTTATCCTTTTGTGAGAAGTGTTTCTGATCAAAGTACTTCATTTATGGGTGTCAACCATGAAAGAAAACACCATAAATCGTCTTATCCTACTACGAGAAATGTTTGAGAAAGAATTACACTGTTTACGAGTGGTAACATTTCAAGAAAACACCACTAAGCATCTTCCTACTAAGAGAATTGTTTATTAACTGAGTACTTCATCTATTGATGATAACCATTATAGAAAACCCCCACGAAGCATCTTATTCTAATATGAGAAGTGTTTATGATCAGAGTACTCCATTTATGAGTGGTAACCTTTCAACAAAACTCCACAAAGCAACATATCTTACTACAAGAAGAGTTTTTTCTCCGATTACTTCATTTAAGTGTTGTAGCCATTCACTAAATAATCATGAAGAAGCATAGAATACCACTCTATGTGCTGCATGTCCAAGTACTTAATTTATGTGTGATTTTGATCAGCATACTTAATTTAGGGAGGTAACCCCAAAATAAAACACCACAATGCAACTTATCCAACTATGAGAAGTGTTTCAGATTCGATTACTTTATTTGTGTTGTGGTAACCATTCAAAAAAATACCACAAAGTATCTTATCCTTTTAGGAGAAGTGTTTCTGATCAGAGTACTTCATTTATGGGTGGTAATGTTTCAAGAAGTGTTTCAGATCCAATTACTTCATTTAGGAGTGGTAATGTTTCAAGAAAACCCCATACAGAATCATAGTCTAGTATGAGAAGTGTTTGTTCTTCGAATACTTCAGTAATGGGTGGTAACCTTTCACTAAAATAACACGAAGGAGCATAGATTACCACTCTAGGCACTTCATGCCTAAGTACTTCTTTTAAGGGTGGTAACCTTTAAAGAAAACACCACAAAGGATCTAATCTTATCACGAGAAGTGTTTCAGATCGGATTACTTCATTTATGTGTGGAACGTTTCAAGAAAATTTCACAAAGCCTCCTAGCCTTCTACAAGAAGTGTTTCTTTTCATGTACTTAATTTAATGGTGTTAACTATTCACTATAACACTATATGTGTTGCATGTCCGAGTACATTATTTATGAGCGGTAAACAATCACAAAGCATCTTATCTTACTACCAGAAGTGTTTCTTAGCTGAGTACTTCATCTATGAATGGTAACCATTAACCCCCTCCCCCCAAAGCATCATAACTTACTACGAGAAGAGTTTCTTCTCCGAGTACTTCATTTAAGTGTTGTACCATTCACTGAAACACCACGAAGAGGCATAGAATACCACTTTATGTGCTTCATTTCAGAGTACTTAATTTATGAGTGATTCTGTTAAGAGTACTTCATTTATGGGATGTAACCATTAAAGAAAACACCACAAAGCATCTTATCCTACAACAACAAGTGTTTCAAATCTGATTACTTCATTTGTAGGTGGTAACCATTCAAGAAAACACCACAAAGCATTTTATCCTTCTAGGAGAAATGTTTCTGGTCAGAGTACTTTATTTATGGGTGGTAACCATTAAACAAAACACCACAAATCATTTTATCCTACTACGAGTAGTGTTTCAGATCCAATTACTTCATTTGGTAGTGGTAACGTTTCAATAAAACCCCACATAGATTCAAAGCCTACTACGAGAAGTGTTTGTTCTTCGAATACTTCAGTTAAGGGTGGTAACCTTTTACTGAAACAACCGGAAGGAGCATAAAATATCACTTTATGTGCTTCATGGCCGAATACTTAATTTGTGAGTGATTCTATTCATAATAGTTCATTTATGGGAGGTAAACACTAAAGAACAACACAAAACATCTTATCCTACTACGAGAAGTGTTTAAGATCCGATTATTGAGTGGTAACCATTCATGAAAATAGCACAAAGCATCTTATCCTTCTATGAGAAGCGTTTCTGATCAGAGTACTTCATTTCTGGGTGGTAACCTTTAAACAAAACGCCACAAATCATCTTATCCTACGGCGAGAAGTGTTTCAGATCCAATTACTTCATTTAGAAGTGGTAACGCTTCAAGAAAACCCCACATAAAATAAAATCCTACTACGAGAAGTGTTTGTTCTTTGTATACTTTAGTTAATGGTGGTAACCTTTTACTAAAACAACACAAAAGAGCATAGAATACCACTTTATGTGCTTCATGTCCGATTACTTAATTTATGAGTGATTATGTTCTGAGTACTTCATTTATGAGAGGTAAACACTAAAGAAAAAAACACAATGCAACTTATCCTACTATGAGAAATGTTTCAGATCCGATTACTTTATTTGTGTTGTGGTAACCATTCAAGAAAACATCACAAAGCATCTTATCCTTTTAGGAGAAGTGTTTCTGATCATAGTACTTCATTTATGGGTGATAATGTTTCAATAAGTGTTTCAGATCCAATTACTTCATTATTGAGTGGTAACTATTAAAAAAAACACCACAAATAATCTTATCCTTTTGTGAGAAGTGTTTCTGATCAAAGTACTTCATTTATGGGTGTCAACCATGAAAGAAAACACCATAAATCGTCTTATCCTACTACGAGAAATGTTTGAGAAAGAATTACACTGTTTACGAGTGGTAACATTTCAAGAAAACACCACTAAGCATCTTCCTACTAAGAGAATTGTTTATTAACTGAGTACTTCATCTATTGATGATAACCATTATAGAAAACCCCCACGAAGCATCTTATTCTAATATGAGAAGTGTTTATGATCAGAGTACTCCATTTATGAGTGGTAACCTTTCAACAAAACTCCACAAAGCAACATATCTTACTACAAGAAGAGTTTTTTCTCCGATTACTTCATTTAAGTGTTGTAGCCATTCACTAAATAATCATGAAGAAGCATAGAATACCACTCTATGTGCTGCATGTCCAAGTACTTAATTTATGTGTGATTTTGATCAGCATACTTAATTTAGGGAGGTAACCCCAAAATAAAACACCACAATGCAACTTATCCAACTATGAGAAGTGTTTCAGATTCGATTACTTTATTTGTGTTGTGGTAACCATTCAAAAAAATACCACAAAGTATCTTATCCTTTTAGGAGAAGTGTTTCTGATCAGAGTACTTCATTTATGGGTGGTAATGTTTCAAGAAGTGTTTCAGATCCAATTACTTCATTTAGGAGTGGTAATGTTTCAAGAAAACCCCATACAGAATCATAGTCTAGTATGAGAAGTGTTTGTTCTTCGAATACTTCAGTAATGGGTGGTAACCTTTCACTAAAATAACACGAAGGAGCATAGATTACCACTCTAGGCACTTCATGCCTAAGTACTTCTTTTAAGGGTGGTAACCTTTAAAGAAAACACCACAAAGGATCTAATCTTATCACGAGAAGTGTTTCAGATCGGATTACTTCATTTATGTGTGGAACGTTTCAAGAAAATTCCACAAAGCCTCCTAGCCTTCTACAAGAAGTGTTTCTTTTCATGTACTTAATTTAATGGTGTTAACTATTCACTATAACACTATATGTGTTGCATGTCCGAGTACATTATTTATGAGCGGTAAACAATCACAAAGCATCTTATCTTACTACCAGAAGTGTTTCTTAGCTGAGTACTTCATCTATGAATGGTAACCATTAACCCCCTCCCCCCAAAGCATCATAACTTACTACGAGAAGAGTTTCTTCTCCGAGTACTTCATTTAAGTGTTGTACCATTCACTGAAACACCACGAAGAGGCATAGAATACCACTTTATGTGCTTCATTTCAGAGTACTTAATTTATGAGTGATTCTGTTAAGAGTACTTCATTTATGGGATGTAACCATTAAAGAAAACACCACAAAGCATCTTATCCTACAACAACAAGTGTTTCAAATCTGATTACTTCATTTGTAGGTGGTAACCATTCAAGAAAACACCACAAAGCATTTTATCCTTCTAGGAGAAATGTTTCTGGTCAGAGTACTTTATTTATGGGTGGTAACCATTAAACAAAACACCACAAATCATTTTATCCTACTACGAGTAGTGTTTCAGATCCAATTACTTCATTTGGTAGTGGTAACGTTTCAATAAAACCCCACATAGATTCAAAGCCTACTACGAGAAGTGTTTGTTCTTCGAATACTTCAGTTAAGGGTGGTAACCTTTTACTGAAACAACCGGAAGGAGCATAAAATATCACTTTATGTGCTTCAAGGCCGAATACTTAATTTGTGAGTGATTCTATTCATAATAGTTCATTTATGGGAGGTAAACACTAAAGAACAACACAAAACATCTTATCCTACTACGAGAAGTGTTTAAGATCCGATTATTGAGTGGTAACCATTCATGAAAATAGCACAAAGCATCTTATCCTTCTATGAGAAGCGTTTCTGATCAGAGTACTTCATTTCTGGGTGGTAACCTTTAAACAAAACGCCACAAATCATCTTATCCTACGGCGAGAAGTGTTTCAGATCCAATTACTTCATTTAGAAGTGGTAACGCTTCAAGAAAACCCCACATAAAATAAAATCCTACTACGAGAAGTGTTTGTTCTTTGTATACTTTAGTTAATGGTGGTAACCTTTTACTAAAACAACACAAAAGAGCATAGAATACCACTTTATGTGCTTCATGTCCGATTACTTAATTTATGAGTGATTATGTTCTGAGTACTTCATTTATGAGAGGTAAACACTAAAGAAAAAAACACAATGCAACTTATCCTACTATGAGAAATGTTTCAGATCCGATTACTTTATTTGTGTTGTGGTAACCATTCAAGAAAACATCACAAAGCATCTTATCCTTTTAGGAGAAGTGTTTCTGATCATAGTACTTCATTTATGGGTGATAATGTTTCAATAAGTGTTTCAGATCCAATTACTTCATTATTGAGTGGTAACTATTAAAAAAAACACCACAAATAATCTTATCCTTTTGTGAGAAGTGTTTCTGATCAAAGTACTTCATTTATGGGTGTCAACCATGAAAGAAAACACCATAAATCGTCTTATCCTACTACGAGAAATGTTTGAGAAAGAATTACACTGTTTACGAGTGGTAACATTTCAAGAAAACACCACTAAGCATCTTCCTACTAAGAGAATTGTTTATTAACTGAGTACTTCATCTATTGATGATAACCATTATAGAAAACCCCCACGAAGCATCTTATTCTAATATGAGAAGTGTTTATGATCAGAGTACTCCATTTATGAGTGGTAACCTTTCAACAAAACTCCACAAAGCAACATATCTTACTACAAGAAGAGTTTTTTCTCCGATTACTTCATTTAAGTGTTGTAGCCATTCACTAAATAATCATGAAGAAGCATAGAATACCACTCTATGTGCTGCATGTCCAAGTACTTAATTTATGTGTGATTTTGATCAGCATACTTAATTTAGGGAGGTAACCCCAAAATAAAACACCACAATGCAACTTATCCAACTATGAGAAGTGTTTCAGATTCGATTACTTTATTTGTGTTGTGGTAACCATTCAAAAAAATACCACAAAGTATCTTATCCTTTTAGGAGAAGTGTTTCTGATCAGAGTACTTCATTTATGGGTGGTAATGTTTCAAGAAGTGTTTCAGATCCAATTACTTCATTTAGGAGTGGTAATGTTTCAAGAAAACCCCATACAGAATCATAGTCTAGTATGAGAAGTGTTTGTTCTTCGAATACTTCAGTAATGGGTGGTAACCTTTCACTAAAATAACACGAAGGAGCATAGATTACCACTCTAGGCACTTCATGCCTAAGTACTTCTTTTAAGGGTGGTAACCTTTAAAGAAAACACCACAAAGGATCTAATCTTATCACGAGAAGTGTTTCAGATCGGATTACTTCATTTATGTGTGGAACGTTTCAAGAAAATTCCACAAAGCCTCCTAGCCTTCTACAAGAAGTGTTTCTTTTCATGTACTTAATTTAATGGTGTTAACTATTCACTATAACACTATATGTGTTGCATGTCCGAGTACATTATTTATGAGCGGTAAACAATCACAAAGCATCTTATCTTACTACCAGAAGTGTTTCTTAGCTGAGTACTTCATCTATGAATGGTAACCATTAACCCCCTCCCCCCAAAGCATCATAACTTACTACGAGAAGAGTTTCTTCTCCGAGTACTTCATTTAAGTGTTGTACCATTCACTGAAACACCACGAAGAGGCATAGAATACCACTTTATGTGCTTCATTTCAGAGTACTTAATTTATGAGTGATTCTGTTAAGAGTACTTCATTTATGGGATGTAACCATTAAAGAAAACACCACAAAGCATCTTATCCTACAACAACAAGTGTTTCAAATCTGATTACTTCATTTGTAGGTGGTAACCATTCAAGAAAACACCACAAAGCATTTTATCCTTCTAGGAGAAATGTTTCTGGTCAGAGTACTTTATTTATGGGTGGTAACCATTAAACAAAACACCACAAATCATTTTATCCTACTACGAGTAGTGTTTCAGATCCAATTACTTCATTTGGTAGTGGTAACGTTTCAATAAAACCCCACATAGATTCAAAGCCTACTACGAGAAGTGTTTGTTCTTCGAATACTTCAGTTAAGGGTGGTAACCTTTTACTGAAACAACCGGAAGGAGCATAAAATATCACTTTATGTGCTTCATGGCCGAATACTTAATTTGTGAGTGATTCTATTCATAATAGTTCATTTATGGGAGGTAAACACTAAAGAACAACACAAAACATCTTATCCTACTACGAGAAGTGTTTAAGATCCGATTATTGAGTGGTAACCATTCATGAAAATAGCACAAAGCATCTTATCCTTCTATGAGAAGCGTTTCTGATCAGAGTACTTCATTTCTGGGTGGTAACCTTTAAACAAAACGCCACAAATCATCTTATCCTACGGCGAGAAGTGTTTCAGATCCAATTACTTCATTTAGAAGTGGTAACGCTTCAAGAAAACCCCACATAAAATAAAATCCTACTACGAGAAGTGTTTGTTCTTTGTATACTTTAGTTAATGGTGGTAACCTTTTACTAAAACAACACAAAAGAGCATAGAATACCACTTTATGTGCTTCATGTCCGATTACTTAATTTATGAGTGATTATGTTCTGAGTACTTCATTTATGAGAGGTAAACACTAAAGAAAAAAACACAATGCAACTTATCCTACTATGAGAAATGTTTCAGATCCGATTACTTTATTTGTGTTGTGGTAACCATTCAAGAAAACATCACAAAGCATCTTATCCTTTTAGGAGAAGTGTTTCTGATCATAGTACTTCATTTATGGGTGATAATGTTTCAATAAGTGTTTCAGATCCAATTACTTCATTATTGAGTGGTAACTATTAAAAAAAACACCACAAATAATCTTATCCTTTTGTGAGAAGTGTTTCTGATCAAAGTACTTCATTTATGGGTGTCAACCATGAAAGAAAACACCATAAATCGTCTTATCCTACTACGAGAAATGTTTGAGAAAGAATTACACTGTTTACGAGTGGTAACATTTCAAGAAAACACCACTAAGCATCTTCCTACTAAGAGAATTGTTTATTAACTGAGTACTTCATCTATTGATGATAACCATTATAGAAAACCCCCACGAAGCATCTTATTCTAATATGAGAAGTGTTTATGATCAGAGTACTCCATTTATGAGTGGTAACCTTTCAACAAAACTCCACAAAGCAACATATCTTACTACAAGAAGAGTTTTTTCTCCGATTACTTCATTTAAGTGTTGTAGCCATTCACTAAATAATCATGAAGAAGCATAGAATACCACTCTATGTGCTGCATGTCCAAGTACTTAATTTATGTGTGATTTTGATCAGCATACTTAATTTAGGGAGGTAACCCCAAAATAAAACACCACAATGCAACTTATCCAACTATGAGAAGTGTTTCAGATTCGATTACTTTATTTGTGTTGTGGTAACCATTCAAAAAAATACCACAAAGTATCTTATCCTTTTAGGAGAAGTGTTTCTGATCAGAGTACTTCATTTATGGGTGGTAATGTTTCAAGAAGTGTTTCAGATCCAATTACTTCATTTAGGAGTGGTAATGTTTCAAGAAAACCCCATACAGAATCATAGTCTAGTATGAGAAGTGTTTGTTCTTCGAATACTTCAGTAATGGGTGGTAACCTTTCACTAAAATAACACGAAGGAGCATAGATTACCACTCTAGGCACTTCATGCCTAAGTACTTCTTTTAAGGGTGGTAACCTTTAAAGAAAACACCACAAAGGATCTAATCTTATCACGAGAAGTGTTTCAGATCGGATTACTTCATTTATGTGTGGAACGTTTCAAGAAAATTCCACAAAGCCTCCTAGCCTTCTACAAGAAGTGTTTCTTTTCATGTACTTAATTTAATGGTGTTAACTATTCACTATAACACTATATGTGTTGCATGTCCGAGTACATTATTTATGAGCGGTAAACAATCACAAAGCATCTTATCTTACTACCAGAAGTGTTTCTTAGCTGAGTACTTCATCTATGAATGGTAACCATTAACCCCCTCCCCCCAAAGCATCATAACTTACTACGAGAAGAGTTTCTTCTCCGAGTACTTCATTTAAGTGTTGTACCATTCACTGAAACACCACGAAGAGGCATAGAATACCACTTTATGTGCTTCATTTCAGAGTACTTAATTTATGAGTGATTCTGTTAAGAGTACTTCATTTATGGGATGTAACCATTAAAGAAAACACCACAAAGCATCTTATCCTACAACAACAAGTGTTTCAAATCTGATTACTTCATTTGTAGGTGGTAACCATTCAAGAAAACACCACAAAGCATTTTATCCTTCTAGGAGAAATGTTTCTGGTCAGAGTACTTTATTTATGGGTGGTAACCATTAAACAAAACACCACAAATCATTTTATCCTACTACGAGTAGTGTTTCAGATCCAATTACTTCATTTGGTAGTGGTAACGTTTCAATAAAACCCCACATAGATTCAAAGCCTACTACGAGAAGTGTTTGTTCTTCGAATACTTCAGTTAAGGGTGGTAACCTTTTACTGAAACAACCGGAAGGAGCATAAAATATCACTTTATGTGCTTCATGGCCGAATACTTAATTTGTGAGTGATTCTATTCATAATAGTTCATTTATGGGAGGTAAACACTAAAGAACAACACAAAACATCTTATCCTACTACGAGAAGTGTTTAAGATCCGATTATTGAGTGGTAACCATTCATGAAAATAGCACAAAGCATCTTATCCTTCTATGAGAAGCGTTTCTGATCAGAGTACTTCATTTCTGGGTGGTAACCTTTAAACAAAACGCCACAAATCATCTTATCCTACGGCGAGAAGTGTTTCAGATCCAATTACTTCATTTAGAAGTGGTAACGCTTCAAGAAAACCCCACATAAAATAAAATCCTACTACGAGAAGTGTTTGTTCTTTGTATACTTTAGTTAATGGTGGTAACCTTTTACTAAAACAACACAAAAGAGCATAGAATACCACTTTATGTGCTTCATGTCCGATTACTTAATTTATGAGTGATTATGTTCTGAGTACTTCATTTATGAGAGGTAAACACTAAAGAAAAAAACACAATGCAACTTATCCTACTATGAGAAATGTTTCAGATCCGATTACTTTATTTGTGTTGTGGTAACCATTCAAGAAAACATCACAAAGCATCTTATCCTTTTAGGAGAAGTGTTTCTGATCATAGTACTTCATTTATGGGTGATAATGTTTCAATAAGTGTTTCAGATCCAATTACTTCATTATTGAGTGGTAACTATTAAAAAAAACACCACAAATAATCTTATCCTTTTGTGAGAAGTGTTTCTGATCAAAGTACTTCATTTATGGGTGTCAACCATGAAAGAAAACACCATAAATCGTCTTATCCTACTACGAGAAATGTTTGAGAAAGAATTACACTGTTTACGAGTGGTAACATTTCAAGAAAACACCACTAAGCATCTTCCTACTAAGAGAATTGTTTATTAACTGAGTACTTCATCTATTGATGATAACCATTATAGAAAACCCCCACGAAGCATCTTATTCTAATATGAGAAGTGTTTATGATCAGAGTACTCCATTTATGAGTGGTAACCTTTCAACAAAACTCCACAAAGCAACATATCTTACTACAAGAAGAGTTTTTTCTCCGATTACTTCATTTAAGTGTTGTAGCCATTCACTAAATAATCATGAAGAAGCATAGAATACCACTCTATGTGCTGCATGTCCAAGTACTTAATTTATGTGTGATTTTGATCAGCATACTTAATTTAGGGAGGTAACCCCAAAATAAAACACCACAATGCAACTTATCCAACTATGAGAAGTGTTTCAGATTCGATTACTTTATTTGTGTTGTGGTAACCATTCAAAAAAATACCACAAAGTATCTTATCCTTTTAGGAGAAGTGTTTCTGATCAGAGTACTTCATTTATGGGTGGTAATGTTTCAAGAAGTGTTTCAGATCCAATTACTTCATTTAGGAGTGGTAATGTTTCAAGAAAACCCCATACAGAATCATAGTCTAGTATGAGAAGTGTTTGTTCTTCGAATACTTCAGTAATGGGTGGTAACCTTTCACTAAAATAACACGAAGGAGCATAGATTACCACTCTAGGCACTTCATGCCTAAGTACTTCTTTTAAGGGTGGTAACCTTTAAAGAAAACACCACAAAGGATCTAATCTTATCACGAGAAGTGTTTCAGATCGGATTACTTCATTTATGTGTGGAACGTTTCAAGAAAATTCCACAAAGCCTCCTAGCCTTCTACAAGAAGTGTTTCTTTTCATGTACTTAATTTAATGGTGTTAACTATTCACTATAACACTATATGTGTTGCATGTCCGAGTACATTATTTATGAGCGGTAAACAATCACAAAGCATCTTATCTTACTACCAGAAGTGTTTCTTAGCTGAGTACTTCATCTATGAATGGTAACCATTAACCCCCTCCCCCCAAAGCATCATAACTTACTACGAGAAGAGTTTCTTCTCCGAGTACTTCATTTAAGTGTTGTACCATTCACTGAAACACCACGAAGAGGCATAGAATACCACTTTATGTGCTTCATTTCAGAGTACTTAATTTATGAGTGATTCTGTTAAGAGTACTTCATTTATGGGATGTAACCATTAAAGAAAACACCACAAAGCATCTTATCCTACAACAACAAGTGTTTCAAATCTGATTACTTCATTTGTAGGTGGTAACCATTCAAGAAAACACCACAAAGCATTTTATCCTTCTAGGAGAAATGTTTCTGGTCAGAGTACTTTATTTATGGGTGGTAACCATTAAACAAAACACCACAAATCATTTTATCCTACTACGAGTAGTGTTTCAGATCTAATTACTTCATTTGGTAGTGGTAACGTTTCAATAAAACCCCACATAGATTCAAAGCCTACTACGAGAAGTGTTTGTTCTTCGAATACTTCAGTTAAGGGTGGTAACCTTTTACTGAAACAACCGGAAGGAGCATAAAATATCACTTTATGTGCTTCATGGCCGAATACTTAATTTGTGAGTGATTCTATTCATAATAGTTCATTTATGGGAGGTAAACACTAAAGAACAACACAAAACATCTTATCCTACTACGAGAAGTGTTTAAGATCCGATTATTGAGTGGTAACCATTCATGAAAATAGCACAAAGCATCTTATCCTTCTATGAGAAGCGTTTCTGATCAGAGTACTTCATTTCTGGGTGGTAACCTTTAAACAAAACGCCACAAATCATCTTATCCTACGGCGAGAAGTGTTTCAGATCCAATTACTTCATTTAGAAGTGGTAACGCTTCAAGAAAACCCCACATAAAATAAAATCCTACTACGAGAAGTGTTTGTTCTTTGTATACTTTAGTTAATGGTGGTAACCTTTTACTAAAACAACACAAAAGAGCATAGAATACCACTTTATGTGCTTCATGTCCGATTACTTAATTTATGAGTGATTATGTTCTGAGTACTTCATTTATGAGAGGTAAACACTAAAGAAAAAAACACAATGCAACTTATCCTACTATGAGAAATGTTTCAGATCCGATTACTTTATTTGTGTTGTGGTAACCATTCAAGAAAACATCACAAAGCATCTTATCCTTTTAGGAGAAGTGTTTCTGATCATAGTACTTCATTTATGGGTGATAATGTTTCAATAAGTGTTTCAGATCCAATTACTTCATTATTGAGTGGTAACTATTAAAAAAAACACCACAAATAATCTTATCCTTTTGTGAGAAGTGTTTCTGATCAAAGTACTTCATTTATGGGTGTCAACCATGAAAGAAAACACCATAAATCGTCTTATCCTACTACGAGAAATGTTTGAGAAAGAATTACACTGTTTACGAGTGGTAACATTTCAAGAAAACACCACTAAGCATCTTCCTACTAAGAGAATTGTTTATTAACTGAGTACTTCATCTATTGATGATAACCATTATAGAAAACCCCCACGAAGCATCTTATTCTAATATGAGAAGTGTTTATGATCAGAGTACTCCATTTATGAGTGGTAACCTTTCAACAAAACTCCACAAAGCAACATATCTTACTACAAGAAGAGTTTTTTCTCCGATTACTTCATTTAAGTGTTGTAGCCATTCACTAAATAATCATGAAGAAGCATAGAATACCACTCTATGTGCTGCATGTCCAAGTACTTAATTTATGTGTGATTTTGATCAGCATACTTAATTTAGGGAGGTAACCCCAAAATAAAACACCACAATGCAACTTATCCAACTATGAGAAGTGTTTCAGATTCGATTACTTTATTTGTGTTGTGGTAACCATTCAAAAAAATACCACAAAGTATCTTATCCTTTTAGGAGAAGTGTTTCTGATCAGAGTACTTCATTTATGGGTGGTAATGTTTCAAGAAGTGTTTCAGATCCAATTACTTCATTTAGGAGTGGTAATGTTTCAAGAAAACCCCATACAGAATCATAGTCTAGTATGAGAAGTGTTTGTTCTTCGAATACTTCAGTAATGGGTGGTAACCTTTCACTAAAATAACACGAAGGAGCATAGATTACCACTCTAGGCACTTCATGCCTAAGTACTTCTTTTAAGGGTGGTAACCTTTAAAGAAAACACCACAAAGGATCTAATCTTATCACGAGAAGTGTTTCAGATCGGATTACTTCATTTATGTGTGGAACGTTTCAAGAAAATTCCACAAAGCCTCCTAGCCTTCTACAAGAAGTGTTTCTTTTCATGTACTTAATTTAATGGTGTTAACTATTCACTATAACACTATATGTGTTGCATGTCCGAGTACATTATTTATGAGCGGTAAACAATCACAAAGCATCTTATCCTACTACCAGAAGTGTTTCTTAGCTGAGTACTTCATCTATGAATGGTAACCATTAACCCCCTCCCCCCAAAGCATCATAACTTACTACGAGAAGAGTTTCTTCTCCGAGTACTTCATTTAAGTGTTGTACCATTCACTGAAACACCACGAAGAGGCATAGAATACCACTTTATGTGCTTCATTTCAGAGTACTTAATTTATGAGTGATTCTGTTAAGAGTACTTCATTTATGGGATGTAACCATTAAAGAAAACACCACAAAGCATCTTATCCTACAACAACAAGTGTTTCAAATCTGATTACTTCATTTGTAGGTGGTAACCATTCAAGAAAACACCACAAAGCATTTTATCCTTCTAGGAGAAATGTTTCTGGTCAGAGTACTTCATTTATGGGCGGTAACCATTAAAGAAAACACCACAAATCATCTTATCCTACTACGAGAAGTATTTCAGATCCAATTACTTCTTTTCGGGGTGGTAACGTTTCAAGAAAACCCCACACAGAATCAAAGCCTACTACGAAAAGTGTTTGTTCTTCGAATACTTCATTTAAGGGTGGTAACCTTTTACTAAAACAACACGAAGAAGTATTTAATTTATGAGTGATTCTATTTAGAGTACTTCAATTATGGGAGTAAACACTAAAGAAAATAACACAAAGCATCTTATCCTACTACGAGAAGTATTACAGATCTGTTTACTTCATTCTTGAGTTGTAACCATTCAAGAAAACACCACAAAGCATCTTATCCTTCTATAACTCTTCTCGACCCATCACAACGAGTCAACAACTCGTCATAACGGGTGCCCAACCCGTTACAACGGGTCAGAAGGAGAGGAGGCAGTGCAGAGCAGACTTTTCACAGAAGACAGCATTACTGTAACACTTCACTAAGGCGTTACAACGCCTTTCAACCCGTTATAACGGGTTCCTGCTCAAATTGGCTCATAAGACAGTTACAGAAGCAAAGAAGGGCAAATATGGAACATCTCCAATTTGTTATATCGGGTCAGCCAAGGCATCACAGCCTTCATGTAACGCTACAGTCATTTTGCAAGGGTTCAAGACTCCAAGAAGTGCCCAACCAATATATATGATGCAGAGACGAACCAGAAGGGTATCAAACACCCCTCACAAGCTTCCAAGCATCAAATTGAGCACAACAAGGAGCCAAAGAGCATTCTCCTTCAGCTACCTAAACCTGAGAGCATTAGGATAGCTACTATAATCTAATTGTCAATCCGAGAACTTTTCCTTTGCTAGTTTCTAGCCTTTGGTGCACTTCAATTGTGTTGTCAAGTAGTGCATCCCTGTACTTGATTGTGTTGTCAATCGAACCATTTACCGTGTAGAGTGGTGTAGCCCCTTACATTGGTCTAGGAATCGAAGATTGGTTTGCTTGTTTAGAAGAAACCAAAGATCGGTTCCGCAATTGTAAAGAACACTTGTTTTTAGTGAAATCGGTCCTGAAAGGAAGATTTGGTTATGGGAGTCTCGTGGATGTAGGCCTAGTTTGTCTGTAGGCCGAACCACGTTATATTGCGTGTTCTTGAGTTCTCTTGATTGCTCTTGCTCTCTACTCTCTCTCTTTACTATTTTTGCTCTTAGTTGATTTGTGAATTGCTCTATTATTTGTTTATACTTGCTTGCTGAAATTTAGCTGGTGATTAAGATCTAAAAGCTTGAAATTGAAATTGTTGATTGAAAACGCTTCCGTCCTATGCTTGATCTTAGACTTTGCACCTTAAGCCCTAACCTTTAGTTCTAACAAGTATTTCTTATAATTGAAATGTGGACCCTAGACATTTTTATTGACAAGCAATTAATGCAGAAACATGCGCAATTATTGCAGACACCAAAACCAGGGGCACGACAATTGATTGCACCCTAACTTATTTCACCTGGGACTTCTCTGAAAGTTGTAGATCGAGTTAAGTCCAGTAGGGGCGTGGCTAAATATAGCGCCCCTAATGAAATTTCCAACATAAAGGGTTCAGTGGACTCAAACTCAAGCCACTGCACCCAAACCATAGCACCTCTACCACTACACCATTTGTATTTCTCGTAACTAATGAAACAAAAAATTTACTTAAGCCATTTCCAATATGAGAAGATTTGCTATTATTATTATTACTATTATTAATGGCGAAGTCAAGACAACTGTTGTGCCTCTACCATTATTATTATTATAACTATTATTTTGTGATTATTATTGTTATTATTATTTTTAATATTATTTTCATTTTTTTAAAGTTTCCTTATTTTCATTATTACTTTTATTATCACTTTTCATTATTTTCAATTATTATTGTTTTTATTATTATCTTCATGATAACTTACTAATAATATTATTTATATTATCATTACTATCATTACTTTCTCATTTTGTCTTTCATTATTTTCAAATATTATTAATAGTTATTTTATTATTAATAAATTTAATATTAATATTATTACTACTATTATTAATTCTAATAATAATGATAATATCATTAACAATACATATAATAATAATTACGTTGAAAAGCCAAATCTCATTAGAGACGCTATTGTTAGTAGCGCCCCTAATGAAATTCGCTTTTTGCCCAACAATGGACTCCAGAAATGTGCATAAAGTGAGAAAAATGTTTAAAATAATGATGAGACTTTAGGAGCACGATTAACAATAGCGCCTCCGACCCTGTAAAATTTTTAGGGGACATTAGACTATTACATATATTCCGACCCATAATTTGGGCCCTTTATAATATTTTTCCCCTTTTGAACGGATGATCTATAATTAAATATACATAATAAGTTGGTAATATCATATATATATATATATATATATATATATATATGAGCATAGCTAAAATAATATGCATAGTACACCCCATTTCGTACTATGCGGTCATTTATATTTAATTTGGTCATTAAATTGATATTTAAGTTGCTCAATAAATTTTTCATATCAAAATCTTGTAGGAAATAAAATTTTGTAATTTTTAGAGCTTTCTTGTTATTTTTTAAATATTTTTTAAAAACAACCCAGAAATGGCACTTTTGTAGTATTAAATCTGGACTGTTTTTAAAAAATATTTAAAAAATAGCAAGAAAGCTCTAAAAATCACGAAATTTGATTTCCTACAATATTTTCATATGAGAATTTATTGAGCAACTTAAATCTCAATTTATTGACCTATATATATATGCATAGTACGAAATGGGGGTGTACTATGCATATTATTTTAGCCATGCTCTATATATATATTCTATATATTCATGTTTTACATATTTTAAACAGTGTCTGCTACTAAAAATTATTTTTGTTGTTTTTTTCTTTTTCCTTCTGATCTCTGTTGCAAAATTACTCATTATGTTTTTAAACAACCAAAATTTGATAAACAATATAAATACTATTTAATAGACGAAAGTGATATACACCTATGACACACAAAACTATTCGATAAAAATATATCTTCAATTTGATAAGCAGTAAATAATTATTGAGGTAGTACAAGAAGTAAGAAACTCATATGTTTTTATACAAACCAAAATTTGGTAAGCAGTATAAATACTATTTAATAGACGGAAGTGATATACGCTCTGATAGAAAGCTATTCTAGTTTCAGTTTTGATCATTGTTAAATAATTAAACCAAACTTTTTTTAATACTTTCTTTCCAAAAAATGTCATGTCTATTGAAAATTATAATGTAGAATTTTTTTTGTTTATTAGTGCTTTAATTTAGATCAAATATAATTTTTATTGTGTAATACATAAGTTTATAATTTAACTTCTTCGCGCAGAGTGTGAGCCTATATCTAGTATAGAGTAAGGTTATTATGCTTTGTCAAGCACAAAGTCTCTCGTGCTTGGGCGTCAAATATCACAAAACAACTAAAATTTTGATTTTTCTCAATAATTTTCTTATATCAAAATTTCCTTCGATAAGAAAGATGTGTTTTTAAATATGTGTTTCAGATTTTAATATCACCTCAAAATAATAATAAAGTAATCAATATTTATGCATTAAAATAGAGCACTTTCAAAAATTTGAAACACAAACTTAATATTCTAGAAATGAAAACTTTTGTATCGGAAAAAATTTAATATAAAAAGTTTATTGAGCATGATAATTTAAAATTTTGGTGTCCATTTATAAAATTTGACATTCAAACACGAAAGCTATTTACTTTGTCAAACACCATAACTTTCTCTCTCTGTATATATATATAACTATATATATATATATATAGAACTGAGAGTTATGGTGTTTGATCAAGCATCAAGAAATCGGTACTTGATCATCAAATTTGACATACGAACGGTTAAAATTTTGATTTATCATGCTCAATAATTTCTTTATATCATAATCTCGTGGGATACCAAAATTTTCTATTTTTACAATTTTTTTAGTACTTGTTATGGATTTTTAAAATTAACATATTTTATGTATAAATGTTGAATATTTTATTACTATTTTAGAGTTATTTTAAAAAATTCAAAATATATACTTAAAAAATTCTAAAAAATTATTTTATATAAAAAAATTATTAAACATAATAAATCAAAATTTTTATCGTATGTGAAATTTAATGATGATCAACCGCCTGACTCACTTGATAAAGCATTATGTCCAGTTCTATATATATATTCCTCATTCCTCCAATATCCCATCATATATTCCTCGTTTCCTCTAAATTAGCGCTTTTTGTTTCGTTTCCACTTCCAACTCGGGACTGGCAGTTAAAAGCGTAACAAGCTAGAATTGAAATTCGCGTCGTATCAAATCTGTTTTTCGTTGTCTCGTCGCCTCTGTTGCGAAGCACTGCCAATCGGATTTAGCCTTGGATTTGAGATCTGTTTGTTGAAGTCAAGCTATTACGGAATTTCGTCTGAGAAAGGCGGATCTTCCTTTTAGGTGAGTTCAATTTGATGATTTCTAAAAGCTAGCTGCATTTTCTGAATTTTATCTGGTTTTCTTTTCTTATTTTGTTTGTTTGGTGTACTAGATGGAGATGCATTAATTCTGATTTAACCTTCTGAGTCGCAATATTAACCCCTAATTTCACTTCCATCGTATGTTCTTAATCGATCATCGCTAAAATCGCCTCTACTCCTCTCGGCGCCTCCCTCAGTCCATCTGGCTCCCTCCACCTCTCTGCTCCGGTTCTCTTATAAATTCAATATGAAGAGAACTCGAATTCAATTAGATTGTGATACATGCAGTTGATAATTTGTGTTTTTATAGTTTACTGGTATGACAACTGTATCTAGATTTTTGAGTTTTGCAACTAATTGTTTCTTGTTTGCTCTATGCTTAATTCCGGTATAGCTTATCTAATTTGATAAGGCATATCAGCAAGCAGGGGTGGATGCAGTAAGAGTCCCGAGGGCAGCTGCCTCTCTGAAAAAAAATTGCAAAATATATGTTGTATATTCAATTTTTTTGAAAAAAATGTTTATAATTTGATTTTTTTTTTTTTTTGAAAATGTGCCTAATTATGTCCCGTGAAAAAAAATATAGATCTTGTTCTCCTAACGGAAATTCTGAACCTGTCAGCAAGTACAGAAATTAAGTGTCAATTGAATAACCTTATTTGTATCCTTCTCAATTGTATCAAGTTTCTATCACATCAAACATCAGAAAATTAGAAAGAAGTTTTGAGGTATTTTGTATGATTGAATTCTATATTGCACATCAAACGAGCCCATACTGAAAGCTTTCACTAAATTATCTCATCTTTTGCCGATGTACCCTCAAATTTTTTCACAACTTTCTACTAGAACTAATTGATGATCTCAGTTGGCACAACTTCAATTGTTGGTTAAGTTTGGTTTATTTGATAAAGAGGATAATTTGTTGTGATATATTGCATTAAAGCACAGGTGCTTTAGAAAAACATCACAAATATATATGGGAAAAGTACAGAATGTAATTTAACCTCAGATTTCTTTTTCAAGGCAGATCTAGAAGTCCCTTTCTAGATCCTCTTTAATATAAATTTATAGATTATTGGGTAAGGTCCACTTAGCCCTTTGTGGTTTACAAAACTGACTATAGTTTGTGAGTTAGATAGATATTTGGCTTCTATCTTGCTTACTGTAGAATATTTTTGGATTATTCTCCATATGGAACAACATCACCTGGCTACTTTATACCCATAATACGATGTAATGCCTCTGATTGCACAAATTGGATGATAAAAACCATTTAATTGCTTCATAGTGATGTGTGTAAGGTAAATTGAGTAGGGAAAATATATTTCCCCTTATCTCTCTTCTTTCACGTGGATCATGTCATGCCCCTTTTGTTACTTAAAACCAGTGTAGTAAAATGCGGCTTATGCGGTCGCATAAGCGCCCGCTAAAGCGCAGGCGGAAGTTCCGCTGCGTTGAAGATGTTATGCGGCGTAATTATGCGGAAAGAAATAGAATATCGGAGATGCAAAATGAAAGCGCCAACAATAAAGCAAAAACTCTCCGTTTACCAAACTTATATCAGTTTGTACCGTCCAAGACAAAGCCACTAATTTGCTAGCAAAGCAAATTCTTTCTTTTTTTATTATTTTCTTTTGAAATGGACGCCTATAGACGTTAAATTCAATAAAAAAGTAAGGTTCATTAATCGGCCCATTAAATTCATGGAGCGACATTTTTATAAAATTTATACAAAGTAAGGTTCATTTAAAGTAACTAAGGTTTTTTTAATGCAAAATTTATATAAAATTTTGTCTTAGTTGTATGAAATGCATAATAAAATTGTAAATCGACCGCATATATAAAAACGCATATAAATCCGCATATGCGGCCGCATGACGCATATGCTGTATGCGGTAGCTTTCCGCACGCACATTCAAATCCGTATTTTACAACACTGCTTAAAACCTTGCAAAACAATGCAATTTTTTAGCTTCTGTTCTGTTTGTGTCATATGCTACATAACTTCTGTTAGAACTGTTTATATGTCTGGTGGAATCATTGTTTTGAGTTTTTGTTTATCTGTCTCAACTTAAATATGTTTTGGAGCAGAAAGCTGGGCAAAACATAGCAATGGATAGATCTGTATTGGAGAAGATGATAGAGGCTCAGGGTGGTAGTGGGGAATCAATCTTGGCGACTCTGAAGTATGCAATCCTACCTATTGCCAAGGTTTTTACAATGTGTTTTTTGGGTTATCTAATGGCATCCAAGTATGTAAACATCCTGTCAGCTAATGGCCGAAAGCTTCTGAATGGGGTAGATATATTTTTCTAACTTCTAGTCTTTTTAATTTTCCTTTCTAAGCTATAAGCATCTCACTTTTCCTTTTTATGCCTCATACAGCTAGTATTCTCGCTCCTACTGCCTTGTCTTATATTTTCACAGTTGGGGAGAGCAATTACTTTCCAAAAGTTGCTGGAGTGGTGAGCATGTTTCTCCAATTTTGAATTTTGATTTCTGCTCTATTAAAGACATGCAGAAACCTATAACACATTAACAATGGTTGCAATACTTGCAGGTGGTTTATTCCTGTTAATGTTGTAATTGGTGCGATATCAGGCTCTTTGATCGGTTTAATAGTTGCATTGATTATTCGGCCACCATACCCTTATTTCAAGTTCACTATTATTCATATTGGCATTGGTGAGTTTTGTTCATTCTCTCACTGGTAAGCAGAAATCGTGAATTTCTGGCTTAATAATGTTCCAATTGAAGGAAAAAAAACTTAATTCCAGGAATAAGAATAATTTCGGCTTGTTTGGCCCATCTCAAAAGGATAGCTTATTGTGAGGAAAACTTAGCTTAGTTAATATTGAAGAGCAAAAATTTGATTGAAAATTATTCCCTTTTACTCAAATTGGTAGGAATAATCATATCCCTTTCCTTTCCTGCCCCTAAATTTTGGTACCAAACTGGTAGTTATTGTTTCAGTACTTCATTTGAGAAAATGGAACTTTTCTTTCGGTGTAAGTTATTCCGAATATATGTATTCAGTTTTCTTTTTCAAAGTTTTAACACCATAACATTTGTATTGTAGGGAACATTGGAAATGTACCACTGGTTCTTATTGCAGCTTTGTGCCGTGATGCATCAAATCCATTTGGCAACTCTGATAAGTGTAGTCAAGATGGAAATGCATACATCTCCTTCGGCCAATGGGTATCAGTTTCTTCTCTCTTTATTTTGTTATTCTTCAAAAAGGATTCAAGGAAAAGATGAAATATTGTTTTAGACAAATCAGCTATACTAAAAGTTCATTTACTCGCAGGTTGGTGCAATTATTCTTTACACATATGTATTTAAAATGCTGGCCCCACCTCCAGGTGGGTCCTTTGATGACAATGAAGATGAGAAACAATTACCCATTTCTAGCTCTAGATCTCCTCTAGAGAATAGTAAGGCAGCTATGGAAGACTATGCTCTTGCTCCAAATAAGTGTTCAATAGATGATACTGCAGCACCTGAGAGAGAGCCTTTGTTAAACTCATCAAATGGAACCCCAGCAGCAACAAACAAATTATCTTCAAAAAGAG